>CAUYRT010037311.1:0-33943 GCA_963574885.1 Lepilemur ruficaudatus
TAGGGCCCTGCGTTGGTGGTATAGTGGTGAGCATAGCTGCCTTCCAAAAGTATAGGGCCCTGATTGGATAGGATTAGTGTCTTTATAAGAAGAGACACCAGATCTCTCTCTCTCTCTCTCTCTCTGTCTCTGTCTCTCTCTGTCTCTCACTCTCTCTCTCTCCTGGAAAACACTTGCTATTGTCAGCATGAGTTGGGGTTTGAGCACACCGTCTCTCTCCACCCCTCCTTCCTTCTGTCTGACCTGTCCTGTCTGAGCACTGAGCAGCCAGGCTGTGCAACAGGTGTTTCTTGCAGAGCCACCAGCGGGGCTGTCGTGACTCACAGGATGGGAGGAGCTGCAGTGTGCACTGAAGGCATGTTTGTCATGGACGTGGTCTTTGGGAAAGCAAGACTTTCAGCGGACAAAAAAGCTGCTCTATCCTTTAGTTCGAGGAGAGACACAGGGAGCCAGTCTGTGTTACCGTATCACTCCAGGTCTCAGCTCTCCCACACCCGTACGCATGTGTACACACACGCACACTTCCCGACGCCAAAGAAAACAGCTCTAGTGGCTAAAGTGATATTCTGGATTCATCAAAGGGCACTGATAGTCCCTAGACTGTGGGCATATCATGAAGCACTTCTCTAAATTTAAAAGACTTATCAAAAATAGATCAGGAGCACACGAAATTAATATTTATGAACTCAATTATATAGAAATGGACTTTTAGCAAGCGTGCTAGCTGCCAAAATGCATGAGGTCTCTTTTCTCTGACTCCCAGAATATATAACTTTAAAAATACGTAAAAGTAATTCCAACTTAACGCGATTGTTTCCCTACACTGTGTTTTGGCAGAGTTCCTACAGTTGGTTTAGCTTGAAAGTCAGAGAGGAGAAGGACGAGCTCACGGAGAGGCTGTACAAGGATTAAATGGCCAATGCAAGAAAAAAATATAGTTATGCTCCATTTCTTCTCTTGCTGGATTTTTCAAAATCTGGTGCTCAATAGCTTTTCTTTTTCTTTTTTTTAAATCCATCTGCACTGGGAACCTTTCTACCTTTTCTATCTCCGGTGGGGACTGATGTTCAGAACCACGACTCCAAAGGCCATGGAAGCTGCAGCCGGTGATCAGCAGCAGCAACAAATCTCCACTTTGGTGATGTGACTGGATTCTGTTTATTAAGACAATAAATAGGAAATAGATCCTTGTACATTTGAAATTTATTTCTGTGTCACCCTCACTCCATAACTGCCTGTGTTTTTCTTTCCCCAAGAGCAAGTTTGTTAGTGATCCGTTTGCTGCCATATATAAGCACTTGCTCTGTCTGCTGTTGGCGGTGTGTCTCCAGAATAAACTTCAGGCAGATGGCACTTTTATGCCCTCTTATAAACCAGAATGAGCACGGTGTTCCGCAAACAGCTCTTACCTCGGTTTTATACAAATGGTTTCACAGCTGAAAGGAGTAACTGTAAATTGTCAAGGAGAATGTACGTCCGCCGGGTGCACTCTGCAAATGACCAGAAATAACCATCTTTGCCTGACCAGCTTCAACACGGTGTACTTTCTAAATGTTCTTTTATGCAGTTTCTCAAGAGTGGGTGGACACGCTCCTAATGTCCCCGGTGGAACTCAACTGCTTCCAGCTGACGTTCGCTGCAGTAAATGAGCCTAATGAACATATTCAATAAATCTGTTATGCTGATGGTCACCTGATAGGGTTTAGATGGTTTCTCATTTCTTAGCACACAACATGATATAAAAACATGAAAGGATATTTCCTGGAAAAGCAACTGAAGTCAGCTGAGTGGAACAGAATACCACCCGCATGGTGGGTCAGGTTAACCTGTCTGCATTCAGACAAACTCTGGCTAATGTGAATTTTCACCAGGTGGAAGAGGGAGAAAAGCCAAGCTAAACAAGTTCAGGAAAGAAATTGGTGGTCTTTGGAGTGTGTCATTCAGTAACAGATGTTGAGTATCTATTTCTGTAGGCAGGACTGTAATATGACACATTTTTAAATGTTGTATCAATACCATTGATATTTATGATATGCTTTAAATAAAGGAGCTATTGGTGGCACATCCATTTCAGACTTGCTTTTGTAAGTGACGTTTGATTGGAGCACAGCCAGGGCTGTACGTTTCTGTGTCGTCTGTGGCCACGTGTGCCCTGTAACAGCAGAGTCAGGGAGCTGAGACAGAGCCTGCAGGGTCAAGAGTCTAAAACATGCACTATCTGTCCCTTTGCGGAAATAGTTTGCTGACCCCTGATAGAGTATATCCAACTGTCTAGTTTCGATTCTAGCCCCTGGTTTACTAGTTTCATGACCTTAGGAAAGCTACTTAGGTTTTGGAGTCTTGGTTTCCAAAAGAGGTCAAATAACCCCTACCAGAAAACCTCATTGGTGTGTTGTGAGAAATTAAACGCGAAAATGAAGGCATAGCTAGCTCTTAGCATGATGTAGTAAGAACCTGGCATATGTTAGAGATCACCTTCAGCATTAATTATGCATGCTTATAAAAGAGGGGTAAATTTCAAAATATTTATCAGCAAAGATACTGGAGCTCTACCAGTTAGGATGGGCACCAGCTGCCAGCAGGTGGCACAGCTGTGACCATGACGGCTCGCTGTGCCCCGGCTCTGCCTACAAGAGACGGAGGGACGACTGTGACACACTTCCATGCACAGCGGGTTCCAGAGCCCACAAAACTGCCTTTGAATGGTTTTAATTTTACAAACTGTCAAGACAACAAATTGAGTTGTTATTATGTTTGCTTTGTCTTCTAATGTTTTCATTTGCCTTATTTTTCACTGGATATTTTTTGCTGACAGATACAAGGTGTAGCCCACCTTTTAGTTGTTTTCACTTCTCTTCCCTAACATTGCTCACTGGGAAATCTGCTTCATTCTTCTTTCAAATTTCCTGCTGGGTCACACGCTTTACTTTGACTTTCTTTCACCCAAATTCCCGGGGACTCATAGTTTCTGCCTGAGTATGGACGAATGAAGGCTCTTTCCTTTAGCTCCACGTACTGTCCATGGGTGGACACGGTACTGGGTTCATGGTACTAACCACGAGTAATAATAACACACAGGACCTGAAAAGACCTGTTGGACTGCATCAGCCACTGTTCACTTCTAGCCGCGCAGATGGAGGGAGACACATGCATTTTTAATGAGCGGTATTAGCATTTTAATTAAAATAATACTCATTATTTAAAAAGTCTGAACAACATAGAAAGATGAGAGCAAAACATACCCCACATCATAGCACCATGAAACAGCTATTAGCAGCATCAGCCGCATTTCAGTCATTTAGGGCCCTTCCTCTACAAGGAGATGGATGTGGGTGCACAGAGAGAAGGACTTCATGTTCTATTTTTAAAAAATATACTCTGCGTGAGGCTCTTGGTAAAATGTACTAAATTCATGTTGGCTCATATATAACAGAAGACAAAAGATCCAAAAAGAAATCGATAAACTTCAAATAAATGTTAGTTGAATCCAGAGATATGGGTGATTTAAAACACTCTGGTAAGACTGAGGGGGAAAAGGCTAAAGATACAGTTAACTCAATGTTGAGCACATCACGAAAACTTTGTTCCTGTTGTTGTCCTAAATGTCTTGAGTCCATTGAAGCCAGTGGGCTCAGTTCCGCGTGGGGAGGATGGAGGAATTGCCACCCTCTCACTTATTCTCACGGCTTCTGTTCCTAACCATTACTGTCTGCATTACTTTTTAAATTTTATACCATTTATATGAATTTCCAACCTCCACGTTCATTAAATCTTCGTTCTACATGAAGATTACGCTGCCTGTTTCATCACCGGTCATGGCTGCACCTGCTTGCCGCCTTCCGGAGGTATTTTAAATGTGTCCGTTGGATGCTCTGACCCTCTCTCTCTACCACGTCCCCTCCAATGCATCGCAGAAGGGGCTTTCATCCTTTATTCCTTCACCATGATTTTACTGTGATCCCAGAGGGGGGAAGAAAAGGAGACCAAATCATGTGTTCAATTCACTGTATTAGACTGGAAATCTCGACGTTTTTAAAGAGCAAGATGCTGTACAGCCACACAGGCTTTCCATCGATCCTCTGTTCAATAAGCATTGATTGATGGCCCCGCACGCCAGGCACCGGGATCTCAGTGGGACCTAGAGGAAGGTTTAATCCTCGGTTGTTGGCATCAGTGAGCTCATTAAGGCCCTGGGAAGTGTTTTCTGCACAGTAACAGACTTCTACTTTCTGGCAGAAATTCCTCTAATGAGAAATGAAGGATTAACTCATAATTAAAGACTAAGCTTAAAACACTGATACCCTCAGGGAAAGTGACTCTGCCTCCATTTATTTACAGTCAGGTGGAGAAGCTCTAGGTTCCTTCCACAGTGCAGAAAAGGATGAGGGATATTTAGAAAAACTAAAAGAAAAAGAAAAAGAGAAGTGTTGCTATGGCCTCCAGGACTGATTAGCCAAATTTTTCGATTTCCCCAGAAACATATCTTCCTCCGAAAAATATTTACCCTTGGCCATGGAAGCAGTTCATTTATACACAACGATTATAAAATCATGTTCTCCAGGAGAGGGGGATTTGGAGGGAGAGGCAGCAACTGAGCACAGTGGGTTGCCCGGCGGCAGGAAACCCGGTGGAACAGAATGAACGCAGTCTCATCCCTGGGAGACGCAGGCAGCCACTCTCTGATTTTGCTACCACAGCGGACTTTTCCTGTGATCATCCCTTGTGTGCTATTTGAAATTCCCAGTGGTGAGGCAGCCATGTAAACACCAGGCTGGCTTCTGTAGGAGCGTGAGTTGTTTCTGGTAAGAAGAGACTTGCCCTGTTTTCCATCTGCCAACTTTCTGTCTGGGCATTGCTGCCTCTTGGACCTGCCAAGTGATGGCAGAACAGGTGTCCCCACAAGGCGCCTGCACTCCTTGGCTCAAGGTCCCCTCCAGACGTTCACAAAGCCAGCAGTGTCAACGGTCTCAGATCTCCCCTCTGACCTCCCCTTCTGCGTTTAAGGACCCGTGTTGCTACACTGGGCCCACCTGGGCAATCCAAGATCATCCTCCCATGTTAAAGCCAACTGATTAGAAAGTTTAATCCCATCTGAAAACAGCATCACCTTTTGCAGGTAAGGTAGCATAGTCAAAGATTCCGGGGATTAGAACGTGGACATCTTGGGGAGGGGGCGATAGTCTGACTAACTCACTTACCCAAACTGTCTGTGATACTAAAGCCGGGCAGTGTACCTGAACTAGAGTGAGCTTAATACAAGTATAAACTGGACTCTGAAACCCAAAGGAGTCTGGGGTGACCTCCTGGAGCCATTGTTCATTGGCCAAAAGAGAGTATAAGCTTCCTTCCTTTAAACAGCTTGCCCAGTCAGCCTGTGCCTAGGGATGGGAGAGCCCGTGAGGAAGGTCATATCCCAAGGTGGGATGGACAGATTATGAGGCCTGGAGGTCCCTGGCATTGGATCTTGACATGACAATCTTTCCACTTGTGCAGACTATTAGAACTGCTGTTCTGAGAAACTTGTATTTCCACATGTGATACTAAGACCACGGTGTTCTATGGTCACTCCGGTTACTCTGCATTTAGTGTCTTCGTCCAAGCTTACAGGATTAATTCTCTGGAGTCGAGTGAGTTCTTGTTGAGAGAACCTATTTATAAAGGAGGGAAAGTAATTTTTTGATCACTTTAAAAGACTTTTATGCAGCCTGTATTGTTTCTCTTTACATTCTGCACCTTTAATGCCATATTCATATTGCCTGGCCTGATCTTTCTGTTATTATTATTTATTTCCTTTCTCATTCACCATTACATCTCTAGGAGTTGGCACATTGGAGGTATTAAATACACATTCTTGAACGAGTCAAAACTATTGTCCCGCTTGGCAACTGCTTTCCGATCTGTGTTCATCCAGAGCCATCGGTCTCCTGCAGACAGATGTGAGGCTGCCTAAACAGCCCCTTCCAGAGGTTTCCTGGACAACCCCACTCATTATGTCTCTCTCTCCCTGTCTCAGTTGGCTATCATGCTAAACATCCCACGCGGCCAGGGCATTGTGGGGGTTCTTACGTCATTCTGACTGTGAACAGTCGTGTGACTGTGAACATGCTGACTCAGCTCTTATGCATCATTAACACCAAATCTAGTCCCATGCTTTCCTCATTCGTCCATTCACTATCTAAGCCATTCCCCATTGCATTCTTCCTTCATAGGTGAATGCACCAGACAGCACGTGAAACGCAGGTAAAGGGAATGAATGGCAGACCGTCTGGTACCTTCCAGTGTGTACTGCTGCACAGACGGGACCATTTATCTATTGCCATGGTGTGGCACTCATGAGGACTGACTGCTGCCAGCATGCCCCAGGAAGGCCGTTTTCCTCTGGATGCAAGACAGATCGAGGGGTGGGAGTGCCATGGACTGAACCGTGTCTTCTCAAAGCTCGTATGTTGAAGCTCTAACATCCAGTACACCTTGGCATGTGACTATATTTGGACACAGGGTCTTTGCAGAGGCACAGAAGTTAAGAAGAGGCCATTAGGGTGGGCTGTGGTCCAGTCTTACTAGTGTCCTTTTAAGGAGAGATCAGGATGTACAGAGAGCCACAAGGAGTGTGTGCACAGGGGAAATGCCATGTTAGGATACAGCAAGACAGTGGCCATCTGCTCGTCAAGGAGAGAGCCCTCTGGGGAAACCAAAGCTCCCGACCCCTTGATCCTGGACTTCCAGGCTCCAGAACTGGCAGAAGAAAATTTTCTGTTACTTAAGGCACACGTCTGCGGTATTTAGTTACGGCAGCCCTAGCAGACCAGTGTCGGGTGATACACATTTCTTCTCTCTTGCTCTGCAGATTCTACTCCCTCTACAGAAAACAATGACATAGGATGTGTTTTATTTTTTGGGAAAAACTTCAACAAAGGATACAGTTCTGATTCTGCCTTTAGTTTTACTGGGGAGGGGATGTTTACATGCTCAAAATGGAGACTCATGAATGGGTGAGATGGAAGTAACGGGAAACCTGCCGTTCTCTGTCCTTGGATCTGAACTCTGCTTTGGCAATGGCCAAGTGCGTTTCTGCCAAGAATTCTTCTTCCTCTTAAGGAAAGGATGCTTTAGATGAGAAGCCTAGGCCCATCACTTTATGAAAAATGATCTGCTTTCCTTTTAATCCTTTTTACATAAATGTGATTCTGATAGATATAGGTGTCATCTAATGATTGTGTTGGATACTGTGGTTCTCTTGCACTTCTGTATAGATTTTATAATAGGCTTGTCAATCTCTCCAACCAAGCCAGGTGAAATTTTTATAAAGATCCCGTTGGATCTGTAGATCAATTTGAAGATTATTACTATCTCAACAATAATAAACTCTCTTTTCTATGAACATGGACTTTTCCATTTATTTGTATCTTCATTCCTTTCAGCAGTATTTTCTAGTTTTCAATGCAATAATTGTGCACATCTCTTATTATTCTTATTTTTGATGTTGTCATAAATAGAATTGCAATTGCTTTATTTATTTTTGGAATGTGCATGGCTAACATATAGAAATATATTTGAATTTTGCTTATTGATCTTGTATCCTGAAATATTACTGAGCTCATTCATCAATTCTAGTAGATCACCTATGAATTTCTTAAGTTTTCTATACACAGCATCATGTCATCTACAAATAGAGATAGTCTTATTTTTTCCTTTCCAATATGGACACCTTTTAAATTATTACTAATTTTTCCCTAATTGCACCGGTGGAACTGCCAGCAAAATGTTGAATAGAAGTGGGGGACATAGACACCCTTTTCTAGTTCCCGATTTAAAATCTTTGTCTAGTTCATCTCGCATCTAGGCTTCCTCCAGGATAGTTTCTATTGGAAGTTTTGTTTTACAGCTGTGTGTAGGTCAGACTTAACCGACATTGTCTATCTGAAGGTATGTTGGCCGTAAAGCTAATAAATTATTTGTTTGGGTAATCATGACTATTCTTTTATTTGCAGGGAAATTGTTTCTAATTTATATATGCTATTGCTAGGCAAAGACAAAACACAATGTGAACTTTCTGTTTCTTGAGCTCAATATTTACCCAAGCTGTATTATTTTTATATATAGTATTGATTTTGTCAGGAGATTTTACACAAAAAGCATAGAATACTGTACACAATTTGACACTGTCTATATAAAAAAGAGGATGCATTAATATGTATATATATTTGTGTGTGAATCTATCATTTATCTGTAGGCAAGTGGAAAATGAAACTATAACACTGGATTCAAAAGTGGCAGTGAGACCTTCACGCATGCAACATGCAGGCACACATGCTTGCACACATGCCCACAGACACATACACATGTGTAATGCTTGTGTGCATACAGACATATATAAAGACATACACACAAGAAGAAATGACAATAAAATGAATACCCATATTCTTTGTAATCTAGTTTAAGAATTAGGACATCACCAATGTGAGCTTACTTTTCCTTGGATAATTGTTAGGTCTCTTATTTTTGTTCAGCAGGTGCATATACTACCTTTCAGGAAACAAAATATCAGTAAACAAAAAGAAAAAAATGAGACATGATAATTGGAGGTTAAATCCCCTAAAACAACACCAAAACAAGAATCCAAATACATAAGACTTTTACAAGATTACACAGTTGCAGAATCATATTTCAGACCTGCCTCTCTGGCACCAGTCTGCTCTGTTTCCACTGCCCGTGTTACTGGCCTGCGGAGGCAATGTGCCCTGTCGTGCCAATGGCTTTCAGACCTCTCAGGTGGATGTCTTATCTTTGACATTCACCCAGGGATGAGCATCACCGCTAATTAAGAGTCTTGCCCACTCAATGACCTTGAGTCGAATGATGCTCCTTCTTGAAGACATTGGTTTGAATCTCTTTCCCAGGCTTTATTTTTGATTCAATGGAGGAAGGATAGAAAGAGAGAGAGAGAGAGGACACAAGCTTGTGCATCCTCAAAATCCAACAGCGCCTTTGGACAAGATGAGCAAGATCTACTCTGGCCAGTGCCTTCCTGGGAAGTTCTAGCGGGAAGGCGGGAGAGGATAGGAAATGGTACATCGCAGCCACTTGGTATGCTTTGAGCCAGCTCATTGTGTTTAATTAAATGTGATTTCTGCATGTAACACATAGATTTATACAAACCCAAACAGAAGCGTCTGTAGGGGAAACAACAGCTTCTACTTAATACTTAGCAGGTGCATTGCCAGCAGGAGCTGCCACTAGCTCAGTCATTTCGTCACTAGCTGTTTCCTCGTGCTGAAGACAGAGGGAGGCAGGTTAGGAAACAGGTACTCCTGCCTGGGGCTACTTAGAACCAAATGGAGGCATCTGGTCCAGTTGCTACTTTGGCTGTTGTCTGCCTCTGAGTAGGAGAGGTTAAAGAATGAACACGTTGGAGGAAAAGTAGGAGATGCATGTTAAGAAAATTGTATCTGAAATTATGACAGCCTAGATTGAAATAAGCAAAGAACAGAAACTCTGAGGGATACCACATGATGAGTCCCTGATAGCACTTGAGCTCCAGGTTCCAGCTGTTCCTGAAGCTGGCTCGATTTCAGAGATTGTCAACTCTCCAAGCTGCTAAGTGTCCTTTATGCTTCAGCTATCTTGAGTTGGGTCCCTGCCACTTACAAACTCCCCAATTCCCAAATCCTGACTATTCCAACTCCACTACCTGTTTAGACTCATTCCTCCCCAAACCAGGGTCATTTAGATAAGAGAAGATTAATCAAAGGATTTTATCTGGGGATCTTTCAAATCCATCCTCTGGCTCAGAGTGAGTTCATTCATGTGGATGAAGCTTGCACCAATGTAAGGCACGAGTGTGGTGGAGTTTTGGTGTCCCTCCAGTTTAGGGTCAGTTGGGCTGACATGCAAGACACACCTCACTGTACAGACACTGGGAGAATTTCAATAGGTAACTCCCCCAAGCCACATCATCATACTTTATTTTCTCTGTTAGCCATTCCGATGGCATTGGAGGATAGAGTTTTCAACTTCAAGCCAAAAGGGCGCAAATCTATATAAGGCAAAACAACAATAAAAAGTCAAAATCAATGAAAGCAATAGTTTACAGGCTCATAAATCAGAAAAATATACTGTAGTTTTATAGACGTTCAACCTACCAGCCCTAAGCCAACAGGAAATGGACTCTCAGAGAAACCTTGTCCTGAGTTATAGTGGAAATAATCCTGGAATAAAAGTCTGGAAATCTGGGACTTAAGTGACTCATTGGTTGTGTGATATTGAGAAATTCACGTAAACTGGGCTCTAATGTTCTGATATGTAAGTGGAAGCAAACATACGATCTTTACACATCTTCTAGGGTTGCATGAAGTGAGATTATAATACTCTAAAGTTCTTTGAAATGTCAAACATTTGCTGTAGACATGTTGTGTAAAGTAAATTTGCATTTAAACCTATATGATCAGTATTCTGGAAAGACCTCTACAATTTATCAAATGTGTTTGACCCACAGTAATAACCGTATTTTATACTACCAGTCAGTTAACACTCATTTAATGCTAAACAAAAATAAAGCAACATGCTAACGGTCATTATCTAAGGATGCACAATTACAGCTTTATTTCTTTTCTGCCATGTTTTTCCATTTTCCTGTGCTTTATTATTTTATTCTAGTCTTACATCATCGGGACAGGCTAGATGAAGCCGTGTTAACAAACACCCCTGACATCTCAGTTGGTAAGCAACAAACGTTGATTTCTTGCTAGTGCTGATGTTGGTCACAGGCAGCTGTGGGCTGTGCTCAGAATTTTTCTCTTCCTGGAAGATTCATGCTCGTTCCAGAACCCATTCTTTAGCTAGAATATTGACAATTCTTAGAGTGAAACGTAAGAGAGCCCTTCATCGTCTTGCACTGGCATTTAAACGTTCTGGTCTGGAAATGAATTGCATTATTTCTTCTTACATTTGTACATCCATCAGCCAGTTTTTGTCACTCCATCCCACCCAGCCCTAAAGCGGGTCAGGAAGTCGATACAGCCACGTGGGCTGAAGAGAACTGGAAATCCCTGGCTGTGGACGATTGTCACCTTTCTATTCTGGGTTAAGAAATAGTCTCAGTCGGGCCAACTAGGTCGACGTCACTACTCACTAACGGTTGTAATCTGTAGCATAAAATCTCTTCTCTGTCAGCCTGACTTTTAAGTTAACACCGAACTGTTGAGGAGAAGACGATCTTGCATGAGGAGGAAAGTACCCCTGGCGGGGGAACAGGTGTGTGAGAACCTCGAGACAGGCCAAGGCTTGACAGGCACAGGGAGTGGAAGGAAAATGCAGTGAGGACAGGACGAAGTTGAATAAAATGAGATCGCCGAGGGAAACAGAATCTCAAGCATGCAACAATGTTCCGGGAACAGTGAGAAGTTACCGAACACTTGTTTCAATTGTATACACTGGAAGTGTACAACATATGGTATTTTGATATATATAAACATAGTGGAATGACTACTGCAGTCAAGCAAATTAACATACCTGTCGCCACATAGTTACCTTTTTTTTTTAATAGCAAGAGTGCTTAAAATCCACTCTCCCAGCAGATGTTCACGACATGACACAGTGCTGTATTGACTGTAGTCCTCAAGCTGCCCATTAGATCTCTGGCCTTCTTCATCCTACATAACTGCATCTTTCTACCCAGTGAACAGCAAATCCCCTCCCTCCCCTGTCCCTGGCAACCACCTTCCTGTTCTGTTTCTACGTATTCAACTTTTTTTTTTTTTTTTTTTAGATTCCACCTGTGAATGAGATCATGCAGCATTTTTCTATCCCTGTTTGGGTTATTTCACTCAAGACTTTTGAGTAGGGGAGAAGCATGTTTCGATTTATGTTTAAGAGAATTAACTGGGAGGCTGGTGGGTGGGTGACGAATGGATTGGAGATGGCCAGGGTGGCTGCTGTCACATCCAGGTGAGAGATGGGGCTGCCTGTCCTAGGAGGAGTCAGTGGGCAAATGGCTAAGATCCCTGCTCGGGGCACTGGCTCAGGCCTCTCTGCAACCTGAGTGGACACGAGAGGAAAGCGTGTGCAGACTTCAGACTGAACTGTGAATTAGACGTGAGGCACCACTGGTCATCTGTGTTAAGTCAGGGGGCAGACCTTTCATTGTTGCCTTCAGCCCACAGGACACAGTTAGCCCCCAGAGAGACGCTAAGAATAAACCACTCTAAGTTGCATATAGAAAGCCACTGCATAAGGTAGACGTTGGCAGCTGCTGTGACATATTGTTTATCATTGTGGATCTTTAAAAAAAAAAAATGCTTGTCGTGATAACAAGCCGTCTGTTGAAACAGCTGCCAAGAAATTCTAGTGTTAATCTCCTATATTAACGAAGACAGACGCTTCTCCGTGCGCCTGCCTCCCCGGCTCCGTGACGAGGAAGTTCAGGCTCCGCAACCACCCGGACGGGAAACTGGTCTTCTTTTCAGACCCAGAAACCCTAACACTTAGCAAATCCTTTCACACGGGCAGAGTTCCATCCACTTTACAGGAACAGCAAACAGAATGGGGGAGAAAGCCAATCACATGAACAGGGTTTCAAGGGGGCTCAGGGGGACTCTCGGAACAGATCTCGGACTTCCAAGAGCGTTTCTGGAGCACTTGTTTATTAATACATGTCCCGAATGGACGGACTTCGGTTTTGCCACCGCCAGTTCACGTTGAAACAAGTTACCCAGCCCTTTAGCAAGCTCCATCTTAAATGAGTAAAAAGATGTCATTCTTTAAGGTTAAGGTATTATAAGTGCTTAGAAGAAGGAACACGCCATTTAAAAATACTTGTTAATAGAGCCTGTTGGCTTTCAGAATTGAGTGAACTGTAGAATCACGGGGTGAGCTAGTTTTGAAAGCTGATTGCCGGGCTATTACTAATCCCTGGAGAGAGATTTGGGAGGTCTGGGTATGTCCCTGGAATCTGCAGCTGTGTTAAAGTACCCTCAGATGAGTCTGATAGAAGGAGTCCCCAGAACACTTTGAAGATACTAATTTAGACTTAACCGTTGGTCAGTGGCTAGTCAAGACATTACTGGTACCATTATCTTCATATTGCTACTCTGTGGCTAATGGTAAGTTTGAGGCAGATGGTAGAGAAGGGAAGTGAATCTAACTCTATTGATTTCAAATCCCATCCCCTTCCTATGAAAAAAAAATATATATATATTATAGTTTTATGGAAGTCCAACCTATCAGCCCAAAGCCAAGGGTGGTTTGGGAAGGAATGCGTCCAGCGATGTGTTTCTTGCAGAATCAAAGGACCGTGTTCATTCTGCTTCTGTGTCCCTGGCACTGTGGTGCCTTTCCCCCCTCACCCCCCAAAACAGACTCCTATCAAACTCAGAATCACAGGGATTCTGTTACTTGAGGCATTCCACTGTGCCTGAGATGTCTGGAGCTTTTTTCAAAGGTGGTAAAAGAGGTGAGTGTGTCAAAAGTGTGTTTTGTTTTTCTCTCCAATGCATTTGTTTTAGTTGAAAACAAAAGACATTCTCCCCTGGTGCTACCACTTCAAATACAACTTATTTCTTTGTTATACGTTTAACTGATCTTCAACGACCTAACACTTCCGAATTTGTAACTACAAGCTAACGATGCAGCATTTGGGTTGAAGGTGAGAAGACATTAAGATTGCGGCTCAAACCACTACTGCCTGCACTGGCAATACGATTCTGAGATTCACGCTGAAAAACGTCAGGGCAGACGTGCACATCTGTTGTTGAGTCTGTGTCCTTTTAGAGACAGAGGGAAAACACCCAAGTCATTGCTGCAGCCCTTTAAGGAGGGTGCACTAGAGAAATGGCATCAGGCAGCATAAGGGCAGAGAGTCATTTCTCAAACTCGAGACTCCAGTTCACTTGAGTAGAATCATAATTTAAAAAGCCGAACACAGGGCAATTTTTTTCCCGGCACTTAATATTTTCTTTAAAATAAGGAATAGCATGGGGCAGGTATGAGGAGAGGATGAAAGAGATGGGGAAGTACTAAGATACCAGACAGCTGTAAATATCACAGTCACACAGAGTTACATATAAAACCTACGGCAACCCGCTGTCTCGGGTCTCTGCTGTCAAAAGAACATTGGAATCTTTGGCTTATTTCAAGTACTTCAAAATCCATTATGATTTGAAACTTAAAGCCTGTCCAATCACGGCTTCTGTCCAAGCCGACAAACGCAGTGTGTGTTTCCATCATCCGGGGTCTCCTATATATAAAATAGTGTTTTCCGGAATTTTCCTTCGACCATTTCTGTTGTTAGTTGACTACCAACTTAGCTCTCATCTTCTCCACTTCTGCTCCCATTTCACAAAAGGCTAAGGTTAAAACTGTTCCAAGTTTCCCGACTGGCTTGTCCTGGGCTTCACTGAGCTCAAGAAACAGAAAGTTCACAGTGTGTTTTGTCTTTGCCTGGCAATAGCTCATATTTAATATGAATTAGAAACAATATCTGGGTGATGGGCACACTTATCACCATGACTCAAGCATTATAAAAGCGATTCATGTAACCAAAATTATCCGTACCCCATAATGCTTTGAAGTTAAAAATAAAACAGACATGGGGAGGCAGTCTGCACAGGCACCAGCAGCCCCTGCCACTAGGTCTTGATGCAGGCTGCTTGTTGTGAGGCCATTGTGACATCCTCGGTTAATTGTACACAACATTTTTGTTCCCTCATTTATACTTTTGTCCATCATTTGTACGTTCTCTTCAACCCAACTTCCACTAATACTCACATGTATGTATAACCTCCCTGGGGAGCCTGGCATATTAGAGGGTGTGGGCCTGTCTCGTACTTCATTAGGATTATCCTCTGCGTGCTAAGAATGGATCCGGGAAAAGAGTACATATCCGGAGAACATTCGCTGAACTGATACATGAATGAATAGAGGAATGAATGTGATCCTTACATAGACACAAAATGCCAGTGCCTTTCCACTTCTAGCTTGCTTGCCGTTGTTTCCAGATACTGATTCCAAAATTGTTATGTACTGTTGACAAGGAGCCATTCACTGCAAGTTTAAAATGATAAACAAATTACCTTTAAATTTATGAACGATAGCATCGACCTCATCCAGGTTGTAAGAATATCAAATAAATAGTCACATGTAAAGTATTTAGATCAGTGCCTGGCACACAGCTCTTTGTGTATTTTAGATAATATTGTAAGTATCTGTATGTGAAGCCTGTGCAGCCACTGGGCTGAGGCCAGGCCTGCAAATAAGCAGAATCCTAAACCACCTATCCGTTTTGTAAAACCTGGTGAGAGCAGACTATTAGGCATTGGATATCCTGCCATCCATGGGCCGGGTTGTCCAGCTTATCTGGTTGTTGTTCTTCCTCTTCAGAAACATGTAAAATTAGGCACAGCTACAGAAATCCCTTCTTGAACCTATTCAACCATTCTTCATGTCTTGAGTTGATGTCGTTAAGTGCCTATTATAATAATAGCTAAAATTATTGAGTACTTACTATGTACCCACATGGTTAGAAGCACTTTACACAGATTAACTTGTTTGATCTCCCTCCACAGCCCTATATTAGCAAGTGCTAGCATTATCCTCATTTTCAAGATAAGGGGATTAAAGCACCCCTGTGTAAAGCCCATTGCCCCGGGCACACTGGCAATACAGCTCATGGGGACACTGTTGAAAGACAGAATGAGCTGTTCCTTCATCCCGATGCCTCCTCTGTGGAGGTCACTCTCCCAGACCTCCTTGCAGCCAGACCTCCTCCTTGGGACCCGGATATGGCCAGAGAGTCTTAGCATCAAATGTCATGAGATGCTTCAGGGGAAACCTTTACTTCCCCACTTTTACCAGGGATGACCACACCCAGGATGGCATGGCTGATAGAAGACATCCTAGTGGGGTCAGCTTTCCTCTGCCTGGAATGGGGGACCCTGCCTCTTACTCTCGAGCAGAGGCAACGCTCTCTGTGGTCCTTCTTAACAGAAGAATATTTCCTAAACCGCATTCACACAACACTACTGCTGCATTTGCCAAGCCCATGGACCACTTGCATTTTTACTTTTTGGCAGCACTATTCACAATGGCCAAGATTTGGAATCAACCTAAGTGTCCCTCAATGGATTAATGGATAAAGAAATCATAGCACATGTACAAAATGCAATATGCCACAAAAAAAGAATGAAATCATGATAGTTTTCTTTAAGAAACTAACTTTATAACTTAACAACAAACTTTAGCTAAATTCTAAAGTCATAAAACCCATTAAATATTTTCATGCCCCTTAGCTTTCTTAACATGCATTAAAATGATTAACTATTAGGAAGAAATGTTTATCTATGCACCACCTGACATTATTTTGAATATTAACACATTTTGATTCTGCCCTAAGAACATCTCGCCTCTTTCTTCATTCTAATGGGCCAGCTTTATTTCCCTAAATTCAACTAGTATCAAGCCCACGTCTCTTTCAAGTCCTTTCCAAGGGTCTGTTTGAACTACAGCATTTTGTGTTTCTGCCTATTTTTTAAAACACACTGGTTGGTCTTTTCCTTTTGTGGCAGAGACTCAGAAGTTAGCTCTTAGAAAACAGCGCTGAGTCCTCCGAAACCTCTTTCTTCCTTTAACTTGTTAAAAGATCCCCTTAGGCTCCATCTATTTGCTCATTTTAGAAAAAGGCATCATAATACTTAGTTCTCTGTTTTCTCACTTTTCACCTTCTCCTGTACAGAGGTTGAATTTAAATTTGTCTCCATCTTAAGAACTTCAAAGGAGACGGGAAAGCCTCTAAGTTTTCTCCTCCAGCACAAAAAGATGTAAGAGTAGTTGATTTCTTCTTATAGACTAAAATTAGGCCTGGGGACTTTTGAAGGTGGCTGCTCCTTAAGTTACTGATAGTTCTGATACAGAATACATATCGCATGATACTTGAAAATACTTTTATATGGAACCCCCAATTAAGAACACTAGTTTCTTGGTTGTGGAGACTTAACTTTTTCAAGAGATGAAGGATGAATTATTAATAGCTTAATAGCTGCATGGAGTCGCAATGCAATCTGTGTATTATGTGAGCCCTACCTAACCCAAATCAGTGGAAGGGCATGGGAGACAAACCAGCATTTGAAAAGATCTGTGGCAGATCATGTGAGCTCGTCTGCAGAGGACCATGGAGGCATCCAAACATGGATGACCGGGGGTCTTTGGTTGGCTTTGACAATGCATGCCGTCTGCCGTCCCAACAGTCATCATTGCAGAAGGCAGAAGAGAATCGTGGCACTGGGTGGTATCTGCATGTGTGCCCTAATGAAGACTTGCCTTGGCAACTCCCTGGGCCTTTTCTCCCTCCTGCAGAGAGCCTCATGAGGTGGGACCCTCGTTCCCACATCCCGAGAGAGGCAATCCAAGCCTGTGGTGGGCTTTGTTGCACCACTGCCTTCTACTTAGTTAACCTCACTGATGGTTAATTTTATCTGTCAACTTGACTGGCTCACTGGGTGCCCAGAGAGTTGACTAAACATTATTTCTGGTGTGTCCGGGGGCGGGGGGGTTGTTTCTGGATGATTTTGGAATTCGAATTGGAGATTGCAGATAGCCCTCTCCAATGTGAATGGGTGGGTGCCACCCAATCCAATGAGGACTGGAAAAGGCAGAGGAAGGGTGAACTGGCTCCCTCCACCTGATCACCTAAGCTGAGACACGGGTCTTCTCCTGCCCTTAGGCTGGGACTAAGGCCTTTGATTTTGGATTGAAATTTATGCCACTAGCTTTTCTAGATCTTGCAGATACCTTCATAATCGGATAAGCCAATTCCTCATAATATCTATCTATCTATCTATCTATCTATCTATCTATCTATCTATCATCTATCCATCTTTCAAATCTGCCATTGGTTCCATTTCTCTGAGAACCCTGGTTAATGCAACTTTCATTCACAGGACTTTACTAACATTATGCCCTGCCCACACTGATTTATGTCACTCTGCAAGACAGAAGCCCCTGCCTCAACTTTAACTTTTGCAACTGCACAAAGATGAGGCTTTCTTCTCAGGAGACCATGATGGGGTTAGAGGTCACCCTGATGTTCAAAGGAAAATGCAGTGTCTGCTGATCACTATGTTCTGAGTAATGTTAACACTTTGCTGGGAGATATTTAATTCTGTTGCAAATCCTGGGACCTGAGTAAATTGAGGGGATCTAATCAATCAGCTGTGATGTGCTTATCCTAATGTTAGTGCCCACATTAGTAAAAGGCTGTACCCTGACTCCGGGATGAACAAAGAATTCCATGGAGCTGTGTTCTTCTTTGAGTTACCAAGAGGTGAAGCATGTATTAGCATCGTGTATAAGATCCCTATTTGTGAAGGCATCACTCTTCAAAAGTGCAGGAAGTTTGGTCTTGTTTCCAGGAAGGGTCTTGAAAGGACTACCAAAGATCTCTATGAAGCATCTCTAAGAAATCCATGCTACATGTTAAGTAACAGTCCACACATGGTGGAGACAGGGTTCCCACCATGCTTGCTGGCTCCAGAGCCAACATCCTTCACCACTGGGCATTAATGAAGTGTCACTCAATGGGATTGTGTAGAGCATGGGGGTTGTTCAACTAAATGGTAGCAAAGTACCCTGCTCCACTTCTCCATCAAAGGAATTAGTTCATTGATGATGAGCTAGTTCCAAATTTGCAAAATGCTTTTCTTCCCCCAACCATATCACGTGGAAGGCATAACTCCTTCTCCTTGCCAAGTTTCTTAGACTGTCTTCACATGAAGGAAGAGCATGACTGTGGCTCTCACAGTGTGATTATAATGTCATATATGAACATAGATAGCTTTGACTAAGCAGTAGGGTCACGTTTTTATGTGACAGTAATTATATTGTTTATCAATAAATGCTTTGGGGGATTCCAGAAGCCTATCGTATTAATGCTTTATCAGCAGGGAATGTACTCTTTCATTCCAAGAGAGCAAAAAAAAGTACAACCGTGTTCACCTTGACGACAGCGACTGCCAACTCATCCCTGCAAGAATTCAGTTTCTCAGCTTTCAGTAACAGCTGCACTGGACACTGATCAGACTCCTAAAAGAGCATGCACATTTGAAAGCCTTCCCTGGCCCCAGGGGAAACATCTTGTTTTCCGACTTGGTCTGTGCTGGGTAGGGTAAGGAGAGTGTTTTTCTGAGGGATGTGCTCTCAGAGGAAATCTGAAGTTACCTGCTGCTTGCCTAGAAATAGAACCTGATGTCATCTCTGGAGAAAATCACTGGCTTTCAAACAGCAGTGCATTTCCCGGGCTAATGTGCACCAGCTACAAAAAAGAGCTCTGGTATGGAGGTTTTCTTAAGTGTTTGGATTTACAAAGACCCCCCAGGGAGTGGCAGCGGAGCCAGGATTAAAACCTGACTATACTTGACTCCAAGGCTCCTGTGGGCCCAGGATGGTTAGTATTGTCTTCTGGCACCAATATGCTCTACAGATAGATCACATGAAATCTTCAGGGGCAGGAAACACCTGCTTTAACTATTTTCGTATTTATTGACTATTTATAAAGTATCTTCTAAGCGTCAGCATGGTGGTACGTCATGAATATACACAAGATTGGCAAGGTCCCTATTCTCCTGGACATACCATTTTAATAACAAGGACAGACCAAAGGACAGATAAAGGAACATTTTGTAACATATCCGCCTGGCATCGAAAGCAACGGTGCCTTGCAAATATTTGCTCCGTCAATTCATGTGGGTTACGACTGAGTGGAAAAGAGATAGAATGCAAGAAAAGACGGTTGCTCACTGTGTTCTTGCGGCGTTTTTATTTTGGCCAAGAGAATGTCATCCGTTCATTCTTTCAGGGGACGTTTGCAGAAAATGTAGAGCTCGCCAGACAGACAGCGTGAGAGGTGTTGAAGCCAGAGACAGAGACAATACCTGAGCCTCTCAGAGTGTCTGGGTGTCTCTCCACATTACTGTCAGACAGCTTTGACTGTTGTTATTGTTAAGTAACTAAAGATAGTTAAGAATTAGTTTCAACTGAAATGTGCAAATATCATTCATTATGATGAATGATAATGAATGACTGAATGAATGAATGAATTGAATTGAATGACTGAATGAATTGAATGAATGAATGAATTGAATGAATGAATGATTTATGATTTCTTAGACAAATAAGAAGATAGGTAAATGAAAATCTAGATCTCATTATGTACCCGCAAACTTCTTGGCGGTATCACAAGAAGAAAGGAAGCACGCATTAATCTGACATTTAAATTTAAGAAACTCAGCAGAAGTGAGGTGGCCGGGCTCTACGGTGAAGGCAGCATCCTAGCGGACATGAGAAGCTTCGTTTCCTGTCATGCCGGAAAGAAATGCTTTTGTACTGGACGCTTATGTTGCGGTTCAAAAAGGATTCACACCATCAACCTAGGTGCTTCCCTTTAAGCATATGTTTAAAAACATCAAGGGCTCCTGCTTCTCAGACCAAGATCAAGGGAACAAAGCCAAGTGGCCTCTGATCAGCCACCCTGCCCCCAGCTCTCTGCACCCCAGAATCCTGCCTCCCACTCCATGCCACAGCTCCATTGGTGGGAGAAGTCTCTGAATCTATTTTCTATTTCTGGTAGAGTCTATGGGGAACTAGCAAACATTTTTCATAACGTTTGGATCAGGATGCCAATGAGGCCAAGATTTATACCAGATAATTTATTAGAGTTAAATAAACAAGTAAATAAACCCATATCTGTTTCTTTACACAATGGCATCAGTATTCATACTGTCAAGAGCTTCCTTAGGTGAGGTGTCTTAAGACAGCAGCTCCTGAGGCAAATGCAGCCCTGAAATTTGCTTTTTGTGTGTGCTGGCAAAGCATTTTGATGTATGCATGCATTTGTTAGATCATTCATATTTGCTGGCTGATACTGAAAAATGGCAGATTTCAATGAAAGGCTCCATTTCCTACTTTTCTTGAAAAATCAGAAGCTCTGTTATGCTATAAAGACAAACACTACATTCCACTTAAATGTAAGGAGTATCAAAAGTAGTCAAACTCATGGAAGCAGAGAGTGGAACGGTGGTTGCCAGGGGCTGGGGGCGATGGAAACGGGGAGCTGCTATTCATTGCGTACAGAGTGTCAAGTTACGTGATGAATAAACTCTAGAGATACGCTGTACGATATTGTACCTACAGTTAACAACACCATTATTGTATATCTAGAAAAATTAGGAAGATAGATTTCACACCAAATGTTCTTACCACACACACAAAAATATACCAGAAGCTCTAGATACACTGACACTGCATCCCACAGCGAATCCAGGCTGCACCTGGGAATGGCTATGCTAAGCCCAGTTTGCCGCACAGCCAACATTTCAGTTGCATAACACCAGACCTGCTTCTCTGGTTGATACCACCTGTCCTGTCCCTGCAGAGATTTTCGTTTTTGTCTCCTACTTATCCATTTCCACCAGCACTTCCTAAGCCTCTGTGTGTGTATAATGGTTTGAAAACTATGCCCACAATGCAGTATTACTAATCAAATTCTATTTATATGTATGAATAGGTTTATGGTAGTTCGTCGCTAGTGTAAATCTAGATTTCATCTACCGGAGTTGTTTAGAGCACAGAACCACTAAAATTTCTCTGCAACCTTGGCGAGAGTTGGGGTTTTACTTCCCAGGTTATCCAGGATGAACACTTTTATACCCATTAATTTCAAATGATCTTCCCCATGGCAGAATGAATCCAAAGTCCAATGAGGGAGTGTATTCTGTTGACTCATCTTGTGATATTTCGGGCATTGCTTACGCACCCAGCTTGCCTCCCTGAACCATTTGAGCCTAGCTCAGTTCTCAGTTGCTGGGTCTCTCATCTGCTAGAGTGTTAAGTTTGGAAATCCAGCTTCTCCTGGCTGCAGGCAACATAAGCATGCCTCTGCCCAGTGTCTGGTTCCTTAAAAACCACCCTCCAATAAAAGCTAGGAAAACGTGAATCCGGCAGACCTTTTCTCTCTCTTTTTCCTGTAGTTAATTTCCCTGTGATTAATTTCCTATGCAAACCCCGAACACCTAAGCTTGTTTTTCCAGCATATCTGCAAATGACATGTAATTAAAAGTGAGCGTAGGAACAAGGTTGTGTGTCAGCAGTGAGTCAAGTGATGCAAAAGCCGCTCGGCACCAGGCAAGAGGGTCTTGATCCTTTTTGGGGAAATAATTTAATGAATTAGAAGTGCCCGGATCCTTTTCTAAGCTAACGCATGGTGGTGGTGTTTTTAATCTCCAAAAGTCAGGGATGAAACGATAAATACAAAAGAGCCCAGGAGACATGTTTATATTTGGCCAAGATGGAATAATAGGGAACTGATTTAACCTCTCGTTTGAATCACCTAAAGAATGGACAAAATATAAGAAACAATAGTTCTCAGCCGTGGGAGTTAGACAGTGCAGTATACTGATCCCTAAAACAGAGAAAACAAATTAATGGAACCTTATCATTGTCCCAGCATATTTCCCGAAGAACATTTCCAGGACATAGCACAGAGAGGGGGATCCAAGCAGAGCCTAGTATTAATAGTTTCCAGACTTGAGGAGACAGGGTTGGAAGTCCGAGGAGATGGAGGCAGCTAGAGCTCCTACGGCAGAGTAAAGAGATTTGTTCACAGGTGGAGAAGAGACATTGCTGGAGATTCAGAGGGGGTTCTCTTCAGGCCTTCGGTTAAGGGATGATGAGTGCACGCATGCAGAGAAACAACCTTAGCTATGGAAAGAACCACAAAAAAGATGCAGAGGGGAGATGCTCTTTGCTTACACTGTGTTGCCAATTGTTTGTGTTCCCATAAGCCAGAGTGGAGTAAAGGTATAATACGTGGGCATCAGGTTGAGTATCAAGAAGGATAGTGTCTCAGTGGTGGGATCGAATTAACCCTAAGCTGAAAGATGCTTTGGTCCTCCCTAACAAAGCTCAAAAGCAAGCATTGAAAAGGTCAAATTGGGCTAGGCATGGTGGCTCACACCTGTAATATTAGCGCTTTGGGAGAATGAGGAGGGAGGATTGCTTGAGGCCAGAAGTTTGAGACCAGCTTTTGAGACCAGTGACGGGATGCCATCACTGCTAACTACAGTCAGATCACAGAGGAAAAGTGAATTGTTAGAAAAGCTTCTTAGTAGAAAATAACAGAAATCTTGACGATCCTTAAAGGACAAGTGCACAATTGCATTATAGGGGAGAATCCTTAGCCACCCCAGACACAAGAAAAGTTTGTATGCACTGACCATATCTTCCTCCCAGGTCTCCACCTACTGCTCAATAAAAAAGACTGGGGGCAGAGCAGGTGCCTGTGAGAGTCCTCTGCTTGGTGGTTCAAGTGTGGGGCGCTGAAGTGGGTACCTGGAGTAGGTGACCCAGGCTTCAGGACCTGCACAGAGACGTACAGTAATGAGAGGCTGCACACTGACAGCCACCCAACGCATTCTTCTCTGATGCAAAGCAACACTCATCTGCCACTAGAAGAGGGACAAGAAACCTACCCACCCGTGGATTCTGATGCCGCTTTGACACGCAGGCTGGACTGGTCTCTGATCTCCCTGGGCTGGATATTAAACCCCAGCACAGCACAGCTACCTGTGTAGCGGGGCAAGCTCACCGCGCTGAAGGTCATTTGGGAGGTGCACACGCAACTTCTCGCTTCCTAACATTGGCATAAAATTCTTTTCAGCAACAGCAATTCACTTTTTTATAACAGTATTTCCATAACTATTATTTCAGAGAGACTGTTACAGAAAGGTACATTGTAAACATGCTGGAGGAGGGAAGAAGAAAGTAAACATAAAACTTCCCTAAACACCATAAAATAAAAAAAAAAACTGATCAGTGATTTTTTTTTTTTTTTGCCTTGGCTCTAGGAATAGTTATTAGTGCAAGAAATGGAATGTTTTGAGTCAATGGATTCCCCAGCATGTGGGCATAATGAGAGGCATGGAAATGATGGCTGCCTGGGGATAAATGTCTGATTTTCAAGGCAGAATAAAAGCTCAAATGAAGGCATGAGTGTGCCTACCCTGTTGTGTAAACAGAGTGAATGAGAGGCTAAGGAGCTTATGTCGAATAAAACCCTTTAGCTCCTGATGCGGGTGGTGGAGTCTGACAACACCTGCCTTGCAGCTGGCATTCTCTGCCCATCTTTCCGGGTAAGGTAGCTTGTCACATTAAAAGTAGCAATAATGATAATAATAATGGTAGAAGAAAACAGAGTCGTGCTTTAGGGTCAGTCTAGTAGAAATTGGGGTTTCGTAGTTAAAAATGGTGATAATAAAACCAATGCATTACACAGTGCTCAAGATGGGCCCGCTCTAAGAGGGCTGTCCTACGCAACTTTGCAGGAATTAGCTGTCCTCACCCTCCCAACAACCCCCTACATTGCTTTCTGACATCATCACCATTTTGCAGGTGCGGAAATGAAGCCACTGAGAGTGCAGGTGTGCACCTCAGGTGACACAGGTGGTGACAGCAAGGGCTGAGACTGGCACCCACCTCCTCTGACCCAGCGCTCACACTCTAAGCATGGACGTCACTCTGCCTCCTAGTAAGTCTCCTTTCCAGGGGAGCAGAAACTTATTTCTGGGCTCAGGTGTTTCCATAAACTTGTGTTTCTTGCTGGGTCTGGTTTTAATGCTTCTCTTCTCAGGGCTTTGCTTCTGATCTGGATTCCCGAAATCAAGAGGGACGATAGCATTTGCTTCTTTCACCCGCACTATTCCTGGGAAATTTGAGTGAGAAGGCTTGGTGTCTATCCCCTCCCTCTTAGAAGAAGATGAAATTCCCTAATGAGCCCGGTTTTACCTTCATGCCTGGGCCAGGATTTCCCCAACTTTTCCTGTGAACCCTGACATTCCTTGACAGACAGCCCTGCTGCTCTGTCTAGATTTCTCAGGACTCTGATTAAAAATAAGGAAAGCTCTACTTAAGTTAGCTTAAGCAAAATTGTATAATTTCTTACCTCCTGAAGCTGCACACACATGAGCTTGCCATGAGAACAGACTTTCTTAGATTGGGGGACTTGAACATCACCAGAAAACACTCTTATTTCTCCTTCTCCAGTCCTATTTTCCTTGTTTCTATAAGTGGGTCCCATTCTCTGTAGTACAAATGTGTTCTTTCTAAGCCAAAGGATACGTGACTATAGGAAGCCCTGGACTCTTGCAGTAGCAGAATTTTCCACTAGGGAGGAAGAAGGGGTCATTCCAATTAGCTTCAGATTGGACAATCCCAGAGAAGAACTCGGAGAGCCCCTGCTTGGAGTCTGTGCTCATGCTTTCCCCAAACCCTGCAGCCAGCTGGGTGACCACCCCCTGCCTTGTGCTGGCCAGGGCACAGGGCCCGTCGCCAGAGGACAGAGCACGGGACTGCTGCCCCACGTCACATGAGCCACTCTTCTGTGCCAGGGAGCAAAGTTAGACAACTGATGGAAAGTCACCTCCTGTACAAGGCAAACAAACAGCCCCACAAAAGATGCCCAAGTCTCAGTCCCCAGACCCTGGGAACTGGCGTCATTTACATGGCAAACGGGAATTAAGGTGGAAGATGGGATGAGGTTGGCACATCAGCTGGCTTTAAAATAGGGAGATCATCGTGTATGACCCAGGTGGGGCTGATGGAGTCAAAGAGTCCTTACAAGTAGGGGAGGAGGCCCCAGGAGAGGGTCAGACAAAGGGAACCACTGATGGATGCAGACCAGGCAGGTGTGGTACTGCTGGCCTTGCACTTGGAGAAAGAGGTCGTGAACTAAGGGATGGGGGCAGCCTCTGGAAGCTACAGCTGGTAAAGGAACAGGAACAGACCCCCGCCTAGCAGCTGCAGAAAGAGACATAGTCCTGTCACCAGACACCTTGATCTTAGCCCCGGTAAGACCCCTCTCAGACTTCTGACCCTCAGAATTGTCAGGTAATAAACGTGGGTTGATTTAAGCCACTCCATCTGGGCAAGTTTGTGACAGCCACGATGGAAAACTAATTCGTCTCCTCTGTTCTAACGGGTGCGTTTTGTACTGAGCATATAAATAGGCTCATTGCACCGTCGGACATTGAGTAGAGGCTACTCTTTGCAGCAGAGAAGAAAATGCCGCAACTGGGTGTCCTGGGGATTTATTGGAACCTCTCAAGTCAGGGGACTCATTTGTTTGAGAAAGAGCCACAGAACCCGCCATGCAGCTGTCAGTAAAATAAGACATTGGTTGCACTTGGCTACTCGTCAAATGTGGACCAAGACATTTAGACACATTCACAATTCAGGCTTGTTTTGCTGCAGGGAAACCAGTGGCCTTCACGAAGGAGGCAGCTTTAGGGAGCACAATTCATACTACGGCTGTGTGATGCATAGGCAGACTTAAGGTTGGGGCTCGGAAGATTGGGGTCTCGAGTTTTTCCAGGGTCATTTGTGAGATGGGTATGAATGGGCAAGCCCCCTAAACGCACCGAGCCTTTCATTATCCGTGAAACGAAAGCAAAAATACAGGCCGGTTCTATGTCACGGGATTGTGGTGAGAAAGAAAGAAACCAATGGTGTCAGTGTGACCCCACTCGGTAGGAAGAGCAAAGTGAAAACACAAATGAAAACAATATTTCCCTTCAAATTTGACCCTCTACTTTCTGTATAATACTATTAATGCTAATAATGGAAGACAGGGAAACTCTGACAGTTTTTATTGTCTGACTTTGGAGTTGAACACGTTAACTGTACTTGGGGAGCGGATAAGAACATTTTAAAGAGTTTAAATCCCATTTTTTTGCTTAAAATATAAAATTACCAGTCTTACATTCGATCCTTTCTTATCCAACTACTGGAAATATTTTCTGGCTAACATGGATAAAATAATGTTTCACAGAGTGAACGGTAGCTATCCTTAATAAAACTGTGAGCTGTTACTATAAAATGGTAGTCCACCAATTTGGCTAACACCCCGTTTACCCACAGCTGCTTTAACGGCGATTAATTAATTCTGCTCTAGAACTAAGTTGGAAATAGCCATTGGGATAGACTGATGCCTTCAGGCCATTAAAATTCCCCTTTCCTCTGTGCTTCCCTGGGTACTCGGGAATGTCATCAGAGTCGTCCCATTACTGTTCCCTAAATATCTAATCCAAACTGGAGAATGAAGAAGCAGGCACAGCTACACACCCTCCCGTTAAATAGTTTTATTATCCGTGCATCCTTCTCGGAACATACATATTAACTTTTTAATGTCGTGATCCATGCACTTTGATTAGCAGGCACCAAGATGTGAACTTTTGGAATTCTTAATTATTGCCACTAAATGAATTCGTGCATTTTGAAAAGAGCACACGCACAGTATGGCTTGAATCAAAGAAAGAAAATGCAGTGAGTCGCTCTTTGTATAAATCTTCTTATTGGCAGGTGAAATCAAACAATTATGAAATGCTCTAAAAAACTCTTCAAGCAAGTAAGTGGGTTATCTTGGCAGCAAGTTAAAAAATATTTTGGTACAAACATCAATTGCAAAGTTTTAAGTGCTTATGCTAAAGTCGGGATTGGAAATAAAACGTCCTTGTGATGGTAACGGCGTGTTTTCTTACACCTGTTTCAACTGGGGTGGGTTGTGTTGGGCGAGACTGTGTGAAGCGGAGACACGAGTTTCTCCCCTTTTCTTTCAATGTCCTCTCAACACTCTTTAGTGTCACCGTGGCTAAAGAACCATGATCTTCCTGGGTGACGGTCACCGTCACAGAGCTGGGTGTGTAGCTTGTGGCCTCTCTCTCTCTCCTTGCATCTCCACCAAAGGGATAAGAGTTCCCAGGGAACTTCCCAGTTCTCTTATTCCTCAAGTTCCTAAAGATAAGTGCTGCCCAGAGAGCCTTGGGGCTTTGGTTAGTGGGGTAACTCTTCCCTCTCGGTTTTCACATCCCACAGGGGACATCGGCGTGGAGCACTTGCCCTGAGACGGCAGTTCCTACGCAGTGTGCCCTGTGTCTTAGGGGAGTGCGCTGTGACACGGATAATTTCTCCTCTTAGATGCTTCTTACAGGCCCATCACAGGCCCAGAGGCCATTTGCGTTGACGGTTTCCTGTGAGGCCGTGACAGAACAATTGCATTTGTCTACTTTTACCAAAGCAGGCAGTTTTCGACACTTAGAAATTCCATTTCGGCTACTCTAAGTAGGTGCCAGATTGCTATCCACCCACTGTAATTATTGCCAGTTCTAAAGCTCTCCCACATCTTCAGAGTTTTAGCAAATCATTTAAAAAAGATATAGGGAGCATGATGTCTTTCTAGCAGGACTGGATGATAATGCATCTTTTTTCCAAAGACCTCAAGCCGGCTACTGCTGTGTTGCCTCATCTACTGTGGCGTTCTAATGCGTTACCGTTTAAATGATGTTACCATGAGTAGTTGCCTGATTAGCTGCACTTGAAAATGGTTTGGATGCACTGCCTAATATTTCAAAATGGCTTAAGAAGGAAAGTAAAATTCAGTTGTAGGACATGAAATACATGGACACGTATGCCCATGCACTTATTAAAACGTATCACGTGTTCTTCACGTCCCTGCGATGCTCATCGTTATTCATGACAGTTAAATGCACGTGCAGAACTGCTTCAGTTTGCAGAGCACCAGAGTTTACTTTCCTAATTCCAAACTTAAAACATTCACAGGTGTGTACTGAAATCGAAAAGCAACAGGTAGTCCCAGTAAAGTCATGAAAATAATTGGCTGCTCTGAAGCTCACGATGCAGTTGCCAAGAAAACAGGGATGGAAAAAATAATTGCCAAGGAAGGAAGAATTTATTTAAATTCTGATTTAAAAAAAGGATAGAAATTGTTGTTGGAATAATAGTAATAAAATGATAGTAAGCAAAGCATGATTTTCAGAGTAAGAAAATGAGCCATTATTTTAATTTATTAAGATGGAATGGCTAAATGAGAGATATTGGGCTCCCAAGACCCCATCGTGGGCTCCGTGGAGCTGTTGGCATGTCCAAGGGTGAGAGCTGGAAGGGCACAGAGGACTCACCTGGGACATTTCCACGATTACGAATGACTGATGATTGAGCTATTCACGCTGGAGCTGTTCAGGTCATCCATCACATTACCATAGATTTCCTCATCACAACCTAACCCCGTTTCCTCTCGGGGCTTATTAAACTGGCAACCTAGAAGCTCTCCTGTGTCACTTGCCTGTAGGACTATGGGGTGTTTGTGAGTCACATATAAATCACAGGTGATGGGGCCTGGGAAGGAACAACAGGTATAGTTGTTCCTTTAACTGTTAAAATGGGGGTTAAGATTTGAGTCCTGTGAAGCTTAAAGGTGTCTGCAATTTGTCTAGAGAATGAAGCATTTGCTATAAAAGGAGTTTGCAAGGAGATGACTGATGACTGATTGGAATAATTCCTCAGTTAGCCAAAGGAAATCACCACTGTTTTTTTTTTTTATCTTTTCTTCTTTTATGGTTATTATTATTTTTAATTGAGTTATTTTGTCTCTGACACACTGCTTTTCAAATAATTTGGTGGAGGAATAGCCCAGAACCCGCTGCTGTGTCTGCCCACACGGTTAACTTCACATGCATGTTAACTGAGACACAATTAGCAAATGAGGTCTGTGCTTTCTAAAAGCCGTTTCTTATTTTCTTTTCATTTGTATCTGCAACTTAATGGGGAATTTTTTTTTTTTTCAGTTTTTCTTTTCTTTGTTTTTTTAACCTTGGGAGACCTGACCTGCATGAGGGAATGAGTCTCTTTCACCCACTAGGACCACATGCGTCCATTAACAGAGACCGGGCGTGACTGTGTGTGTTGCGGGAGCATTTTGATGGGTGAGACAAAGGACGTTTCCTTTCTCCTGAGGGGCTGTGATTAAAGCAACATCCCAAATGGAGCATCTCTCATGCCGTGCTTGATGTGTTGGAGCCGACCCAGAGCTCTGCATGTGAAGGTGGCTCCTCAGCGGAGTAGTAAATGCACTTCTGCCCCGAAAACCGCCTGCAGAGGGGAGCATCTGTCAAAACGTCAGAGTTCCCAAGAGTGACAGAGGTCACCTCCGTGTGCCTGCTACAACTCAGCTCAGACCGAAAACACACACAGAAGAGCAGGATGCCCATTCTCAAGTAAAGCTCATGAACACCCACAGTGTTACATTTCAACTCAGTATACAGCAAGTGCATAACTATTCTTATATTTGGCATCAAATGTCAAATCTGAAGAACAGGGCTTGGGCTTTTTTTTTTTTTAATTGAGAGAAATCTGAAGAATGGGGCCTGGGCATTTATTTATTTAAGGGAAATTTGAAGAACGGGGCCTGGGCTTTTAAAGTGACGTGATCAGGACACTGTCACTTTCCAGACGGGAACTAACGATCCATCCAAAGGCTTTCAAGTCCATTAGGGAAATTGTCCTCCCAGTCCAAGAAAGCAATCATGTTATCCATTCACGACACAGGGCAGTCTTCAGGTTCTACGCGACGCCTTCAAAATGTCATTGCTACACAGGTCTTTTTTTTTTTTTTTTTGCGATGATTTTTTAAAGTTTCATTTCAAAATGTGGGATTGTCTCTTTAGGTTCTACAAAGGCTGAAACAATACAAGATCTTTTTATATATCTACAATGCCCACAAGAATAAAACCCTTTGCCACTAGTGAGATGGATATTGTGTCTTAATTTGTTGTCTATGTGACTTTTCTTCCTTAGATGGTTGAAATCACTCTTTACGTGATACATTTGTCTTTGCGTTCTTTGCACAAAGATAACGTAAAAATATGGGGAAAGAGATCGTTCATGGTTTCCCTTTTCCATTCTTAAGGTTGGAAGTGAAATAACCCACTTGATTTTGAGAAAAATCGCAGACCCAAGTGTTAAAATGAAATGAATAAAGCTTCTAAGAGAAAGAAGAAGAGAAAAAAAAAAAAACTTTGCTGCCTTGAGTAGACTTCTTAATCAGGTCTCAAAATTGCTAATAAAAGAATAAAATAATCTACTTTATAAATTTTAATAGATATTTATGCTGATTAAAGACATATTTACAAAAATGAATAGGTAAGCCTAGATTGGGAGGAAAATTTTCAGTATGTCTACTGACAGATTTTATACAAATCTGTTAAAAACTCCTACCACTCAAGATTAAAAGATGATGTAATTTTAAAATGGTCCAAAAACTTGAACACCCTGTTTAGGAAGAAAAGTGTATAAATACCTAAGCAGCACAAGAAAGGTTGTGTGACATCATTAGTTGTCACGGGAATTTATGTTAAAACTACAATGAGAAACCATTACAAATCTTTCAGAATAACTAAAATTGAAAAGTCTGACAACAGCAAATGTTGGTGAAAATGTGAATCAACTGAAACTCTCTTGCATTGCTGATGAAAATTAGTTGGCCGTTTCTTTTTAAAATTAATTATATACATATTCTAGGACTTAGTAATTCATCCCCTAGGTAACATATACACACACACACACACACACACACACATACACCAAGGAAACTATATGAGGATATTTATAGCAACTTCATTCCTAACAATAATTAGTTAGAAACCATTTAAATTCCAATCATGATGTGAATAAATATACAAACCGGGGTGCATCTACACAGAATATCTTTCAGCATTGACACAATCCTCATTATCTACCAGTGAATCTCAAAAACATTTCATGAGAAAAGAAGCCAAGCATAAAAGCTCAAATACTGTCAGACGCCAGGATGCAGGAGGAAGTGAGAAGAAGACATCGTGAGGGAACTTTCCGGATATGGAACTATTTCTTGCCCTGATTGGAATGTAGGTTACTCAAGTGTATGCGTTTTTTAACAATAAACTGCTGCAACCTGCCTATGCCACTGTACCGTAGTCACCCCTTACCTGCAGTCTCTCTTTTCAAGGTTTCAGCTACCCATGGTCAACTGTGGCCTGAAAACATTAAATGGAAACTTCCAGAAATAAACAATTCACAGGTTTTCAATCGTTAGCCATCCTGAGCACTGTGACAAAATGTGGGGCCATCCCGCTCCCTCCCTCCCCAGGTGTGACTCATCCTGCCCGGTGCACCTGCCTTGCACGTGCCGCCCTGCCACTGGTCACTCAGCAGCTTCCTTGGTCATGACATCGAAAAAACAAAGTCTGCACAAGGTTCTGTCCTAGCCAAAGTTTCAGGCACCCACTGGGGGTGTTGGCATGTGCCCCCACAGATAAAGGGGGTCACTGCGTGTTAATTATACCTCAATTGCTGGACGTCTCAAATGTGTCCCACTTCCATTATACTCAGTATCATGGGAAAACTTCAAAAAAGTAAAAACAAACAGACACAACAAATGCCTCTCTGCAGCCCGTTATTCTCCTGCCCTTGTGCCCGTGGCTGGACCAGAAACAACCTGGACAGAAAGCCCCAGAGGAGGGAGATTTCTCTGGCATCTGTCGGCAGGATCTGGCTGCACGGGGAGGGGGGAGTTTCGGTGAAAGGAAGAAAGAGCAGCAGAGGGAGATGCGGGTTCGTGGGTCCCCTGCTGGACAGGGTCCCAGCTCCAGGGCCCTGGAGGCTCCTGTGCGGAGAGGACGCAGGTGCGGATTACCTGGTCTCCTGGGATCCTTTGCTTTCTGTGGGGCCAGCGAGTGCCGGGTGGCCTTGGCGCCCCCTGCCGGTCACCCGTGGCAGCACACGGCCTCCTGCATTCTCATTGTGACGTAAAGATGCCGTCACCACCTCTCTATCCAATCAGGCCCTCCCACTCTCCATTCCCGTCGTGGTCTGCGCCAGTCGCTAGGAGGTTGTTTGGGTTCCACGTTCAGCATTCCCCGGTGTCCTGTGCGGTCCTGCTGTGCCCAAGCTGGGGTCTGGAAACCAGAGGCAGTCACGTGGGGCCTGGGATGCTGTGTCAGCCCTGCTGATGGCCGTGAACTTCCAACTTCTGCCTTAGCAGTGGGATGTCTGAAGGCTCACAGCAGTGCCCAGGGCCTCTGGGTTCCTTGGGAGATGTCTGTAAGTCTTCTTAATAGTCTTTTAAAAAATATACAGTTTAGCACTATGTATGTACTCTCTGGACTACTTTGACAGAGTAGGTTTTTGAATGTAACAAGCTAAGTCAACTTGAGTGGTAATAAATGCTTTGTAGTTTTCCCCCAATTAAAAAAAAAATTTTAAAAAAAGGCAAAAAAAAAAAAGTGGTGAAAATGGACATCCTTGCCTTCATCCTGATCTTAGGCAGAAAGCATTCAGTCTTTTGTCCTTTAAGAATGATGTTAGCTTTAGTTTTTTTGTTTTTTTGAAGAATAGATGCCCTTTATCAATTTGAAGATGTTCCTTTCTATTCCTAGTTTCATGAGAACTTTTTTTTTTTAAAGTCGAAGTGGATGTTGGATTTTGTCAATGCATTTTTCTGTATCTATTGAGGGGATCGTATAGGTTTTCTTTTTTAATGTGTTAATATTGTGAATTACATTGATTTTTGAGTCTTAAACTAACTTGCAATCCCAGCATAAATCTTACTTGGTCATGATATGTTATTATCTTTTTTATGTGGTGTTTGATTTGATTTCCTAGAATTATGTTAAGAATTTTGCATCTATTTTCGTGAAGAATATTGGTTTTAGTTTTCTTGTTATATCTCTGGCTTTGGTTTCAGAGTATTCTGCCCTCATAACATGCATTGTAAAGTATTACTTTTTTTCAATGTTCTGGAAGAGTTTGTATAGAATTGGTATTATTTCTTTTACATTTGGTACAATTCATCAAAGTTGGATCTGCACTTGGACTTTTCTTTGTGGGAAGGTCATTCACTTCTGATCCAATTTCTTTTGTTTTTTTTTTTTTGAGACAGAGTCTCACTCTGTTGCCCAGGCTAGAGTGCCATGGCATAAGCCTGGCTCACAGCAACCTCAGACTCCTGGGCTCAAGTGATCCTTCTGCCTCAGCCTCCTGAGTAGCTGGGACTACAGGCATGCGCCACCATGCC
>CAUYRT010037312.1:0-24851 GCA_963574885.1 Lepilemur ruficaudatus
TAGCCGGGCATGGTGGCACATGCCTGTAGTCCCAGCTACTTGGGAGGCTGAGGCAGAAGGATTGCTTGAGCCCAGGAGTTTGAGGTTGCTGTGAGCTAGACTGACGCCACGGCACTCACTCTAGCCTGGGCAACAGAGTGACACTCTGTCTCAAAAAAAAAAAAAAAAAGATACATGTGGAAAGCTCTCGTCCAGAAACGTGCCATTTGTATTCTATTTAATGCTATGAATTTTCACCTTCTTCTAACTTGTTTTCATCATTTTATTGGGGTCTTAAAATAGTAAGGTGAAAAATGTTATGTTTAATCTTCCATCTCAAAATGAAAGATCTCCATGAATTCTAAATTTCAATAGTTAGTTTTGAATTTCTTTACAAAGAAAATACCAATTTTTATTGCAACTGAGAGTGAATAAAAATGCTTTATTTTTTCTCATATCTGATAATGAATAAAAAATTATGGAAGGGGACAGATTTTACAAAGATACTAAAAAGCACACAAGTATTAGATTAGAAGAAGAATAGTACAAATAAGAGATTCTAAAGAAAAGTCCACCTGTGCATAATTCTTGGGTAACAAAATCTGAAAAAATATTAGAACTTGAGGCAAATATAAAGGAAATAGCTTTGAAACTATGAACTATCTTCAAATTTTGCTAAGGCAAAGTAATTATTTGCAGGAAAGACAACTAAATCTATTAATATTTCTGTATACCATTGTCTCAATTTCTCTAATATGAAATTATTTGGATTATCCAAGGTAAAACAGTCAGCAGGCATTTTTATCAGAATCAAAGGAAGCACAAAACATACTGGCTCTATTTGTTTAGTCAGTGCAACTAAATTTATGATGTACTTAATGCCATTAGCTTAGTTTCAAAGTGAATTCTAACTTCATTCAGTTACCTAGGGGTTCCTCTGCTAGAGATCTTTGAAGAAATTTTTACCTTTGGTCGCAGTGATCATAAATTTATATAAAAACAGGGAGATATTGGTAATAATCTGAATAAGAAACCAAATTCAAAAAGACTAGAATAAAAAAGTGAAATGAGTAAAAAATTCAACTGCTCAGGTAAAAGATACTAGCTTAGTATCAATATATCTGCAAAAAAAAAAAATTACCTAGTGATGTTAGTCAATTTTTTCTATAAGAGCAAATGTGATAAGTCTGTCAAAATATGTTAATTCAATCTTATACTCTATTCATAGAAGTATAATGCAGGGCAAGGGAGGTGGTGGTCCACCTATTTTTCATAACAGAGCAAGTAGAATGTTTTATTCAGCACTGTGCACCTATTTTAAAAAAGAACACACGTAAGTCAGATTTTATCCAAAGAAACATAACCAGACTGTTGAAATATGAAGGAGGCATATTGTTTTCCAGCTAAAGACAGAGATCTAAAGACACATTATAGTCTTTCATATCTATTTTGTATTCCCCAAAATGAAAGAAAAGAAATAAATAACAAAACAAAAGGGAAAATTACTTAGGCTGGAAGAGGATCCCTGAGTGGGCCAGAAACCATGAGCAATTTGAGAAATGCAGGAGGGCATAGAGAAGAGCAATATCAAAAAATGTGGTCATTATGGCTCCCACTAATAGTAACCAGAGCTGGAGGAGAGTCAAGAATAACTAAGGGGGTTAAAATTGGGAATCAACTGCAGTAGCCTCCAGGTGGATCATCATCTACACACAACCTCATTTTTCCACGTAGTCCAAATGAGAGCTGTGTCTTCATGTGTAAGCAGTGGAAAAAGCATATTCTTTCAGAAAGACAGAAGATTTCTCTGGAGGATTGGCCATATCAGGGACACATGGGGAGTATCCAGAAAATCAAGGTGGTCTACATCTCCATACCTTAGCATTTTGCCATTCTTAAAAACTCACCTTTTTGTTCACCCTGCCTCCCCAGTCCATATGTATTAATTATTAGAGGCAGCAGGGTTTAAAAGGAAATACCAACTACCAAAAGTATTGGAGTGAGAAATATATTTTAAAATTTGCGAGTTATGTGAGGATATTGCAGTCATAAAATTCAGATGTGTCTTTTAGTAGGAACATGTTAGTAGCTTAGATTTTAATAATCTCGCATTTTCATCTGACCTAAAGGAAAAGAATAAAAGAAAGTATGCCCATATTGTAGTTTAGTGAGACTTCAAGAAAGTTTAGAAGCTCCAAATTACATGTAGGTGACCCAAGTCAGAGCCTGGCAGGAAGCCTACACAACAGATTGAAATGGTACTGTGAGGAAAACGGGACTGCAAAGGGAGCTAATCAATGAAAGATCTCAGAAATGTCTGAAAAATATTCATACTCAAAAGAGTAGGAAGACCCATTTTAAGAGGCAAGTTCTGTGAGCTTAGCCAAGATGGGACAGTTTAAGCACGGGGGGTGGGAGGGAAGAAAAAGTAAATATAGAGATGGCTCAGGGGGCCTAGAGGAAGTAGATCTCAGAAAACATTAGGAAAATGTGACAAGATGTGAGTCACTTGTTGATTTTCTGTGAGAAAATCAAGAAAGAAAAGTCCTGGAGGGATAAGCCCTTCTGAACCAAGACAGGTTCTGAGAATCAGGGTGGGTATACACATTGATGCCATGTTATCAGAAAGAAACTGTCCATTAATAGAGATGGTTAGCAAGGAGACCTTGAGTTTGAAGTCTGAAAAACCATTCTTGTTCCTTCCTGCTTCTTTCCAGAATGCATCTGCTAAGAATTCAAGAAAGTCTAACTGATGTATTTATGAGAACAAAAAGGAATATGCACACAAAGACACTATAATTAAAAAGAAAAAGAAGGGAAAAGAAAAAGAAAACACTACAATTTTCCAACAGATTATGAAAATTTTGTAGAAAACAACCCATGTGTTCTATCTATGGGCTGATCCATTGATCAATCTATCGTCCTTGTCCCAGGATCAACACCAAGAGAGGAAGAAGAGGAACAAAGATAGAGAACAGGAGACCAGGAGATAACACAAATCTTCCTCTCCCTCTCCTCTGTTATTGGAGTCAAATGCTTATGTGCTAGGGGAGAGGAGAAAATCTTTGAATTTAAGATTGAATTTTTTTAAAGTTGAAAACAAAGTCTTGACTGAAATGAGATTGTTTTAATAAAAGTAAAAGAAATGAAGTCACACAGAGATGTTCTCTAGGAAGCCCCTAAGCCAGCTGCTGATAGGAAAATGACAAAGCACAGTGACAAGAAGTAATTGTAAAAATAAATATCTTACTTTAAACAAACCGGTCACATGACCTCATTTGATTTTCACAACATGAAGGCAGGTATTGATATCCCCACTTTATGGTTGATGTATCTTGGACTCAGAAAAATCAAGCTTGTTTATAAGTAATCTGGGTGATATACAAACAGATTTTCCAAGTTCAAATGTCATGCTATTTTACTGCTCATGTGCCTTGAAGAGTACTTAGAATCAACATGGCCCATTTATGTCTTTTATCTAGTAACATAATAAACTTCTACCATATCTCCACATTTCAAAATCCTCTCTGTACCTCAATGTTGATTTTAAATATTACCTCTTTTCTGAAACCTACAGTCACCCAGTTAGAACTAATCTCCCGCTATAGAATTAATTTCTTCCTCTCCAGTTATCTCACAGAATTTTATAAGACTTTTGTTCTAGCCTTCTTGTGTTATTATATTTGTGTCTGCTCTGTTCTCATTAGATAGCAAGCTTCTTAGGAATAAAGTCTTAATGCAGTAATTCTTTATATTGCTTATAAAGCACGTAGTACATTATTTTACACCTAGTAAGCATTCAAATTTGTTTAAATTATATTATACATGCGGTATTTTAAGTATCTTGAAGAATGAGGCTATTTAGTGACTAATCCTGGTTTGACCCACAGAATCTTATAGAAATAATTGTTCAGTAATTTATTTATCTGAAAGAATGAATGAGTATTAAGTGTTAAGGAATATTAAAATTAGTGAAAGAATATAAATATTAATATAAAAAAGCATGGAGTAAACTATGTAGACTTGTAGACAAACTTGAGAACTGCTCACTCATTCTCCAGCATGAATTGGACACTGTCTTAAAGTGGACCCACAGGATGACTGTACAAACAATGTGACAATACAAAGTCACATTGTTTGTTATTCCTTGAAAGGGTTACTTTTACACATCAACCTGACTGGACCATGGGGTGTCCAGATATTTGATTAAATATTACTCTGTGTTTCTATAACCATGTTTCTGGGCGAGATTAACATTTGCATTGTAGACTGAGTAAAGCAGAGTGCCCTCCGCAATGTGGGTGGACCCCATCCAGTCTCTTGGAAGCCTGAATAGAATAGAATTACAAAGGCTAAGAGAGAATTCTTTCCCTGCTGGGCTGTCTTTGAGCTGAGACACTGGCCTTCTGTCTTAGGACTTGGACTTAGACTGGACCTTACTATTACTTGCTGTCTTTGGTGTCTAGCTTGATGACAGCCAGTTTTGGGACTTTTCAGTCTCCATAACCACATGAGCCAGTTCCTGATGATAAATCCCTTTCTCTCTTACTGTACTTATAGAAAACCAGATATATTTTCTAGATAAACAGAACAGATATGTGTGTGTGTGTGTATATATATATATACATGTTCACATACTGTATATAAAACTCACACACTGATTCCCACTGCTCAGTCTCTCAAAAGGCTGCCAAAAGGCATAAACCAGGCCTGCAGTCTAATTTGAACTCAGAGTCTTCTTCTAAGCCTCTGTGGTTGTTGGTAGAACTCACTTTCTTATAGCTGAATAATTCATAGTGGCTTGCTTCTTCAAGGCCAGCAGGAAAATGTCTCTGATGCCAAGGAAAGGCTCACTGATCTTTTAAAAAGGCTTATATGATTTGGTAAGGCCCACTAAGGATAATCTTCCCTTTAATTAAATCAATATAAAACTGGTTAGGGGTCCTAATTACATCTGCAAAATCCCTTCACTGTTGCCATACCATGTAACCGAAACATTGTGGTGACTTTCGTCTTGTTCCAGGCAGTGTCTACATTCAAGAAAACATCTATCTATCTATCTATCTATCTATATCTCAGAGGGTGGTAATATTTTTGGCCATATTAGAATTTTGCTTATTTAACCCTATTAGTTGTTTTAGATCCTCTCTGATATGTCCTGTGCATCCTCTTTGCTTTTAGTGTAGAAAGACTCATTAATATTAAAATTTTAGAAAGCCTGAGAGCTTCAAGAATAAAATGGCTCTCAAAAGTTTGAGATCCTTACAAATACCTAGAATGGAACTTGAAATATACGAATATCAGAAGTAAAATAAAACTCTGTAAAAGACTGAAATAAAAAAAAATCTTTCCTTCTTACTTTTTATTAGAGCAAGGGTGTTTCTGTGATCTATGTAAAGTGGATTCAAGATGTTCTCCTTTGGAATGGGCTGCAAATATTCCAGTGCTTTCTAATGAAGCCTCAGGGTTTCATCAAGATGACATACTCTCAAATCCCTGTGAATCCACATTTTCCTGTATTTTTTTAATCCCCTTTGGATATACAGTACAGAATACATTTAATATAACCTGTCAAATTAATTCTCCTTTTAAAATGTAAAGGGTGGTTAATACATTAAAAATAGGTATTTATTCTTTCATTCTTTATAATGTTGAATGAAAAGAAATTGTGTAGTATGTAGGTTTCTATCTCACAATGAACACTGTTCACATTTCTTAAGACAGAGAAAGAGAGATAGAAAAAAGAGAGAGAGAGATGATTTTATAGGGTACTCGGGTTGCCACGCATATAATAAAAACCATCACCATGACCTCTACTTTGTTGATGACAGTAACTTTCATGGCATGTAGTGCTTTCTATCATATAATAGTGTTTATGAGGAAATGTAGCTGTTTCAATTATTAAGGAAGGCAAACTATTTCCCATCCTAAGCCTCTGCTTTCAACATACTCTGTATGACATACATTCTCAATTCCAGAGTAAAATAATCATTTCAGCAATCGACTTAATGCAGGGATAAGGCAGAAAAGGAAGGTTGAACAAGTCCGAGCACGGCCATTTTGACAGATACCAGATTGTAAACAACCTGAACAAGGAAGTCACCAGCAAGTTGCTGGCCTGTGACCCATCAAAGATGAATGAATTACTAAACCAGATGCCTTACAAACTGCACTTACCGCACTGTGATAGTTGTTTATGATTAACCTTTATTCCTTGACAACAAGATAACACTGGTCACACAGGACTGTTTTCCAACAGGGCTTTTTTTCACATTTAAAAACATTACCATTACCCTATAAGGCACCCCTCCTACCCCTACTCTGTCTGTGGAGTGGGATCTATTGTCTGTCTCTGTCTCAATAAGCTTTCTCTCACTAGTTGGCTCACGCTTGAATTCTTTCCCCTGTGAAGCCAAGAAATCACTTGGCGAGTTTGAGGGAATTTCCTCCCTTCATTGGGACACTCCCTGCATCCATCTCTTAATTTATTCTTTTAAATAAAAATGTGAAAAACTATGCAAAATATATTGGGTCTTAATTTGGATCATCTCCAGAAGAGCTTAAGCTGAAGAGTTGAATTAGCTTTGCTTTCTTGGCCTGGCCTCTCCTTTCCATCCCTCCCTGCTATAACCCAAATATAAATAGATACAAACGGCATGTGAGATCTTATTCAGAGTAAATTCAGTCAGTTAGCTCTAGTTTCTCTGTCAGCATTTGTGACTACAGTGAATTTCCCCCAGCTCACTGTTGATCAAGGACCCTACAGAACTTTCCAGAAATTAGGGTGAGATGATTAGTTAAAACTAACTCTTACTAATGGATTTTGAATTATAGATTACTTATAGGGTTTGGTATGATTCCTGAAGAAAAATAAAAGATAAAAAGATGGACAAAAAAAAAAAGAAATGGAGGGAATAAGGAAGAATGTATTGAAAAAAATTGAAAACCATCACATTGAATTGATCACATTCAATCACTATTCTCTCATTGACTCACTCACCAGTAATAACATTTATAGTATTACACAGGACTATGTCCATGGAGAAAACTCTCAGTTCGTTCTCCAATTCACAGTCACTTGTATATTATATAAATCTTTATATGCAGTAATAGTCAGGAATCCAAGCAATCTATCATATTTCATCAAGACAAGCATAAATCATTTATTCATAATTTACCATTCCTAGCTTGATTCATTGATTCCTCTCCAGATAGGACAAGGTCAGTACCAAAAAATAATGATTAAACTTCTTGCCCTTAGGAGAGAACAGTTTAACCAACAAATTCATCTTCACATCTGGCCTCATGAATCTTGACACTGGAAGTATTATAAGAACAGAAATAGGCCTTATAGATCACCCTTCAAATGGAAATATCCATGTAAGAATGAAACAGAGAGTGGAGGAATTAATGATGAAACTATGATGGGTGTATTGCAGCTATCCTGATTCTCACAATGGGACAATCCTATTCACCTAACATGAAATTACTTATTCTTATTGGTATTTATTTTCAATATTTTTTCCACTTTAATTCATAGCTTTTGCAGCTTTATTTCTTTCTACTCCCCTATTCTGTGGCATCTTAATTTTTCACATACCTTCATCTCATTCATGTAATGATGCTTCTATCAATTAGATAAAGTGAGAGGCAAGAAAATGGTAACATCTTTTAAATTTCCCATTATGATGCCTCAACAAACTAGAATCAGATAGGCAGTAATAATAGGCTTCCAACCCTGACTACCAAGGTCAGGGCATCTTTGGCTTTCTTAATTTTTTTCCTGATTCCCTATCTAACTTTTGCACTTATTTCAAACATGGAGATATAAACAGAGTAAACTTGAATACTACGTTAGTCAGTTTGGGCTGCTATAGCAAACGACCATAGATCGGGTGACTTTGTTGTTTACAGTCATTTATATTTTACAGTCCTGGAGGCTGGGAAGTTCAAGATCAAGATGCTGGCCAGTTTGGTTCCTGGTGAAGGCCCTCTTCCTGATTTGCAGATGACAGTCTTCTCACTATGTCCTTACAGGGTGGAGAGAAAGGGAGCTCTGTTCTCTCTCCTTTTTCTTATAAGGACACTAACCCTATCATGAGGGGCCCAACTGCATGACCTCATCTAAACCTAATTACTTCCCAAAGCCTTCACCTCTAAATGCCATCTCATTAGGGGTTATGGTTTCAATATGTAAATTCTGAAGGGATACAAATCATTCTATAGCACATACCCACAGTCATATGGCACAAGTATTTCATTAAGTGTAGAAAATATTCCCACAAATATATCTGACAATTTGTTTTCTGATAAAAAATGTTGGTGGCTGAATTGATTTTTCATAGAGTTCTAGATAATTTCCAAATTTCTTAACATAAGAACACATGATAGTTTTACTATTTGACCCTAATTTACTTAATTTTTATACTCCCCTCCCCTCTATTACTCTATTCTCTAGCCACAATGTGTTTTTTCCCGTACACTCAAAATGTCTGATCTTTTCTATGCCTTTGCACATACCATTCCTTCTGCCCAAGACGTCCTTCCGCCCCTTCTCATTGAGATAAACCCTTATTCATCCTTCAAAACCCAGTCCCATTGAAATTATTCCCGACCTTTCCTTTCTCTCAACAGAGTAAAGTACTCCCTTCTCTAGTTCTATCCCATTCTGTTCATATTTCCATTACAATACTAAAGCCATGAGTTTTGCTGTTACTTGGTTATATATCTATCTTTCATAATTAGACTATGATTCCCTTGAAGGTAAGTGTAATTTCTAAAAACAAACCTTTGAATTTGGCAAACTCATAAATGTGACTGCCACACAATAATGCTCAATATAGGAAAAAAGGAAGTAAGGAAGGAAGGAAGGAAGGAAGGAAGGAAGGAAGGAAGGAAGGAAGGAAGGAAGGAAAGAAATAAAACCATTAACTTAGGCCACATAGGGAAGTATGAGACCAGTTGTTTCATAGTACTGCTTGGCCCTGGAAACACCTGCTTCTTCTTTCAAACAGTCCCCCCTTCCTAGTTTGTTCTGTTTTGCCTGTTTGTGCTACTTCAGCCTTGCAAACCTGCTAGTTAATTATAGCCCCCATTTCTGCCCATTGCAAGAGATCCTGATGCTCTAAAGCAGTGTTTCCCAAACTTGCTTAACCATAAAGCTCAACTAGGATGCTTAGTAAAAATACAGTCTTAAGAACAACCTCAAACCTATGAATATGAAACTGCAGAAAATCAGCTCAGTAATCTGCATTTTAAACGTGTTGCTCAGATGATTTTGAAGAAGATAAATGAAAATAACATGAATAGAGGGTAAAGCAGTGCTGTTTCACCTATTTGGGGGCAACTGCTTCATACAGTAGCCACTTGTCTTAGCTTGGGACCTTGTTAAGTAATAGTTCAACTTCCTCAGATCTGTGAAGAAGCCTCTCACTTGAATGTCTTTTCTGGAGCTGTTTCCTTGGGCTTTTAGGGAAATTAGAAATCCCTACAATGGACTCTCTGATAGTCCACACTACTTCCCCCATGCACAAGTCACTGCACAAGCTTCATCCTGCTGATTATCTGCCTATATGCTCTCTGAATTTCTGGTTCACAGGTGCTGCAGAAGCAGCCACTGCTAAATCCTTGAACAGCTCTGGGTATTGACAGTCTGCAAACTTACTCTGATGAGGTGTGACAGCTCATGCTTTGTGGGTTTATCCTTAATCAGGGTCAGACTAGACCCTGAGGATGTATGCATTCCCTGTGGAAAGTACAGATTGAGTATCACTCATGGTTTAAAATGAGAATGAAGACTCAGTGCTTATCATAGATCCTAGCACAGAGAAAGCGTTCAACAAATATTATCAGTTAGTGATATTTCTGTTGTTCAATGGACAGAATATACTATTCTTCTTCCTCCGACCCAGGGAAACTTAGAGTATATATAGATTTTTAAACTTAATTCTTGGAAATATGAAAATAAACTAGTTAGGCAATTTAAATTAGTTTTGATTAATTATATATATATATATATAATCTTAAGGATGTATAGGTACTTTATATAGAATGCTAAAACTCAATGGGTAATGGGCTTAATTGACAATATTAAAATTACAAGGGCCATAAACTTGCTTTGATGATCCAGTAAGCATATTAATGCCTTTAAGAACACTTTTATGAATACTAAATATTACTGCTTGTATTAGTTAGCTATTATTATATAACAAATCACTCCATAACTGAGTGGCTTAAAACAACCACCATTTATTATTTCTCATGTATCTGTGAGTTGGCTGGATGGTCTTAGGCTGAACTTGGCTGGGCTTTTTCATATATTTTGTGGTCAGCTGTAGGATTACTGGGAGATGGTTTAGCTGCTCTAGTATTGCATCAGCTGGCATGGCTTGTCTCATCCTATAGGAGGCTATCCCAGGTTTGTTAAAATGGTGGTCATAGGACTCCAAGGGAGAAAAGATGCATGCGAGGTCTCTTAACCTAGGTAAGGAGCTAATACAATGTCATTTTTGCCACATTTTATGTTACACTTTACAAATTTAGCTTAATCATAAGGAATGAAAAAGTACTTCATCTTTTGATGATAGTTGCTAAAAAGTTTTATTGCAAAGAATACCATGAGACTGTTATTTGGCATTGTCAGTGTAATTAATCTGTCATGTTAATCACCGTGGCAAAATACCTCAATTGAGTTTTCTGGAATTTATACTAAAAAAAGTTAAATTCTGTGCTAAGGTTAAAATCATGTAGTTTGCTGACTCTATTATCACCCAGATGGTTATGAGGAAGCCATGAAAACTTTCAAACAATCATTTGTGCATTTTTAAAATAATGATAGTATAAATCTCATATGGTTATTATTATTATTATATATCAGTTAAACACCACAGTTGTGCTTCTTCAGGACAGCTATTTTGAATTCTTTGTCTGAAAGGTCATCTATCTCTCCCATTCTGGGATTGGTCACTGGTGCCTTATGTAGTTTATTTGATGAGGTCATGTTTTCCTGAATGTTCTTGATGCTTGTGGGTGTTCATCAATGTCTGGGCATTGAAGAGTTAAGTATTTATTTTAATCTTCATAGTCTGGGCTTGTTTGAAGATTTTTTGAGAAGACTTTCCAGATATTCAAACGGAATTGAGTGTTGTGATCCAAGTCTTTGGTCGCTGCAGCCGTATCAGCACGGTGGAGAGCTGAAACCCCAGTGATGCTGTGACTCTTGCAGACTCCTGATGGTACCATGTTGGTGGACTTGGGTAAGACATGGGAGAATTTCCCATATTACCAGGCATATTCTCATACTCTCTTCCTTCACGCTGTGTGCTGGGATGCTGGAGTTGGGGGAGGAGGGTTGTGGGCACTCCTTCATTGCCACTGCAGCTAGGACTGTGCCAGGTCACACCTGAAGCCAGCCCAGTCTCACCCAAAGCCAGTGGTGACTGCTACCTGGCTACCTCTGATGTTTATTCAAAGCACTTTAGTTGGCAGGTGGTAAATCCTGCCAAGACTGGGTCCTTCTTTTTAGGACAGTGGGTTTTCTTGTGGCCCAATGTAGGTCTAGAAATGCCACTCAGGAAATAATTCCTAGAATAAGGGGCTTCAGAAGTCTGCTTGATATTTTATTTTACTGTGACAGAGCCGATTTCCAAGCTGCAAAACAAAGTCCTCTGAGTGCTTCCCTTTCTTTTCCTTGAGAGGAAGAAGATTCTCCCTGAGTTACACTGCCTGGAGTTGGGGAAGGGGTGACACAGGCACTAGCTTGGCTGCCACCATTGGTGTCTCACTGGCTCACCTGCACCCCAAGTCCACGGGGCCAGTGCAGCCATATGGCCACAGGACTTGTCCGAGGAGTGCAGTCTATGTGGCCTGACTGCCTTATGAATTTATTCTATTCCCCAGGCCACCTTTTGTCAGCTGGTGATGGGGCTAGCCAGAATTTGGGTTTCAAGGCAGAGGGTTTCCCTCTCGCTAGGCTGGTATAAATGTTCCCTCAATAGGTGCTGGCAGAGTTCTGCCATGTGTTGTGTTCCTGTGACAGGGTGTCCCTGATTTCCAATGCAAAGTCTCACAATCACTTCACTCTTCCTACCTGGGATACACAGATTCTCTCCACAACAGAGCACTGGTGCAACATTGCTGGGGGAAGGGGGAGGGGTGGTGTGGGCAGTGCAAGACTGCCTTTTCCTCCCTCTTCAGTGCCTCTTTCATTGATATAATGTGAAAACCAGGTACTGTGGTCACTCACCTGATTTTTGGTTCTTCTGAAGGTGCTTTCTTGCTTGGATAGTTTTTGAATGTGATATTCTTGGGGAGAAATAGTCTCTGGAGGTTTCTATTCAACTATCTGCCTCTACCCCCTTCAGCACCTACTATTGTGCCTGCCAAAATGCAAATGTGTGTGTGTGTGTATAGGGGGTTGCTGCTTCCATTAGATTTCTTTATAACGTTTAGTAACTACTCTTTCAATTTTCAAGTTTTTTTCTTTATTTTCTTCTACATATCATCATTATACTGTTTTTTTCATGATATCAAAGATATTTGGTAATCTTATTCAATAACATTCATTCTCTAAAACATAAAATTTCCAACCAACACTTTATCCTGACTGATGAGTAAGCATTTTGTTGTTTTTGTCAGTGGGACTTTGTGTTTTTAGAAACAGAAACTATCTCTGGCCAATTTAAACAGAAAAGAAATTTATTCAAAGAATAAAGAAATATAGAACTGAAAAAATTGTTGCAGAACCAAAGTCAGAAAATAAATAGAAAATAAAGGCAGAAATATACAGCAAAATCACATCAGAAACAATCTCTAATAACATTGATTAAACTCAAAGCCTCTTGACTACATCGTGGATGCTTGTGAATAATTTTTCACTTTCCTCTGAGCCTCGTGTCAAATGGTCAAGATTCAAAGTCCTACGTAGAAGTATCTGACTGACTGAGCCCAGGTCAAAAAGCCCCATTACAACTACTGGAGAATTGGATGAGGGACAGTCTGCCCACTTCTGATTTCCAGAAGGCCTAGATCTGCCTTCAAACTTTCTTGGTATCTCAATCAAATAAGTAGGATCTTTGGATGCTGGGAAGATTAAAGCAAATGGCTACTGTAATCTGCTCTTTTTGTTGCTCAATATCCATCATACTGCTCATCTCACATTATGGTTCACAAAAGTATTCTCTGTTCCAGCATACTGTAGTCATATCTTTTTTATATTAATATTTATACTCTTCCTAAAAGGAGACACCTGATGTTTCATCCAATTTAATCTCCATTCTTTCCCTACATCTGTTGTGATCCTACCTCAATATTCTGAGGCCTGGGTGTGCGTGTTGGGGGGAGAACCATAAAATTAACCACTACCAACCTCTTCTCAGGAAAAGAAAAGTAAAATTATCTATATAAATAAATATAAATATGTATATTTTAGTAAGAAAGAAAATATGATTATGTGCTATAGTTTTATTTTGTATATTTATGTCATACTAAAATTGATTGTAAATCATGGTTAGTATTTATAATTTTCTTTCTATATTACCAGTTCCATGTTCATATCATCCTAGCCAAAACCTATTCTTCTTCTTTTCATCTGCTTGTCTCAAGTCATGTGAAACTCAAAATGGTTTCCTTTTCTTTCTTTTTTCTTTTTAGGGGGGAATAGGGTCAGAAGGGAACAAAATGGTTTCCAATAACCATTGTTGTATGCCCCGGGAAAAGCATCTCTTTTGAATATTATTAGTTATCTATTGCCATATGAAAATTATCCTATAAGGTAGCAATTTCAAACAATAACATTTATTATCTCATTTCTCACAGGAATTCATGTGCAATGTAGCTGAGTACTTTGATTCAGTGTCTCACAAGGCTGCAATCAAAGTATTGACTAGGTTGTGGTCTCATCTAAAGGCTCTAGTGGGGGAAGACCCTTTTCAAGCTAACTTATGTGGTTGTTGGCAGAATTCAATTCTTTATGGGCTGCTGGACTGAGAGGCTCAGTTGCTTTCCATGTGGGCCTCTCAATAGAGCAGCTCAAAACATGATATCTGTCTTACATCAGAAACAAGTGAAAGAGCAAGAAAGGTAAACAAGATTAAAGCCAGAGTTGTTTTGAAACCTAAGCTAGCAAATGGCATCTCATCACTTTCGTTGTTTTTTATTCATTAGAAGCAAGTCATTAGGTCCAGCACACACTCAAGGGAAAGGGATTATGCAAGGGTGTTGAATACTAAATTAGTTATAATTATGGTAAGCAACACTCCTACTTACATTCTTTGGTTCCAGATACAGATATTATGGCTTTGGAAGAAATAACATGTATTATTTCTTGATTAAGAACATATGTCTTATTTGTCATGACAGTAATTCACATAAGAGTCTCAAAGCTAGTGACAGAACTGCAATATGCTATTCTGACTTTCTGTAAGTTTAGGAAATATGGTGTAAGAGAAATCTAGGAAATATATTAAAAAAAGATCAGTGGATTCCATGAGTACCAAAACAATGCTTTATTTATTCCATGGTTAAAATTTATTTCTTAGAAGAATATTTTTCTTCATATTGGATAATGTATAAGGGCATTCAAGCAGGCTGCCAGAAGCCTGATGGGCAGGGAAAGTAAATCTAAACTCAGTGCCTATGTCCATAAAGAAAAAATATTTTACTGAACCATGAGTCCAGTAGGATCAAATTATCACATTATCATCACCAGGCTGTTCCTATGGGGAACGGCACTACCTAGAGATTTAGAGGTGTTTCCTGCTGCTTTCAGAGAATACTTGGTGTTGGGAACAATGTCATCCCTGACCTTGTCCTTGCTGTCTCTGGCTATCTGTTCACTTGCCTATTGTGTGAAGATGGGGTCCAAGCTGGAGACTGGAGAAGGAAGCCTATTGTTATCCACAAACACCTTACACTTTTGCTCTGATTCTGAACGAGATTTTCTGAAGTTTAGATTTTTTTTAATAGAATATTTTCATGGGACCACATATTCTTAAACTCTAGACTTGTTGTGAAAGGTAAAGCCATGTATCTATCTGAACACATTTTTGTAAATAATCCATCTATCTTAATTCTTCCAAGTCTCTTGACATTGGCCAAATGTTCAGCCATTGCTTATGAACTGTTGAGAATCCTTAATTCAGGCCATACCTCCTTCTAGAAAAAAGTGAACAAAAACGAAAACTAAAATAAAAATTCAAATCTTAAAAAAAAAAATACTGTAAAGATTCACTTTATCCCTTATCTTTCAGAATCACACCAAAATGTTGTAGCACTATTCTTGGGAAGACCTATACTCAGTTGATTAAGAAAGAATACAAAACTGAGCTTAATTTACAAATGGCTTTCCAAGATATATCAACACAAGTGAGGAATAGGTTGCCACCCATTCAAAGTTGGAGACTCATAGTTAAAATATTGTAATATCATTTCTTCTAAAAAAAAATAGTGAAATATGCAAAGTACATGAATTGGTCCTTCCATTTTGAGGGAACTCTGATAGTCTCTGCATTTCTCCCGTCACTCCACTGTTTTTGAAGGGCCCTTTGATTTCATAGAATTTCACCTGCCATCTATAGGTCATACCAAGTCACCCAGGATACTACTTTTATGACCTGCTTTACTGTTACTATATCAAATGATAACATAAATGTAGGGATCATTATATTCAACTGTGAAATTATTAGAAGATGGAGCTTTCTTCAGAGTTGAGGATTTGAAATAGCATTAAGGCAGGGTGGTAAAGGATAATGAAGCATTTTTCCAGGCAAAAGCAAAATGCTTTTAAAAATAATAGTATGTTTTACTTAATGGGATAAAAATGAATTTCAAATGAACAGCTGGGCACAATTTATCTAAAGTTGTATTAATTAGGAAACAAACCCTGGAATAACAGCTACTGTCAGATTCACTTTCTGATGAAATAACTATAATCAAGTTTATTTTTCATGATAAACTTAACTTTTATACTGAGCTCAAAGTCCAAGTAAAGTATAATTGTGATAGAAATCATTATTTTGTGTAATCATTTAATAATAGTGTTAAGTACTAATATAATTAATGTAATATAACCCATAAGATTGTAGGGACTTAAAATTACTTTTGATTTACTACACTTTTGTAGGAAGAGGGTCTCCACTTGACATTTCCCACAAAATACTCCCGTGTCATCTTTTCTACCAAATTGACCCATTTATACCATATAGCTCAGGGAGCCAAAATGGGGATTCTTCTAATTCCCTAAAGCATTTCCTAAAGATATCTATCTTGACTAGCTACTCTGGGGAAATATTTTTTAACTGTTCAGGGTCTTGCTGAGCCACATTTCTTACATCACTTAATTCCGTGAGCACCCACTCTGCTGGATGATCACAGTGGAATTCTGTATCTCTAGGAATATTCTGTTAGTTCACAGCTAGTGATCAGTAATCCCCAAAAGGTTTGGATATTTTCTGTTTCCCGGTACAAAGTTTCCCTTGTAAATGACAGCAAATATTTAAGGAAGAATAGGAAAAAGATTCACCAAGCATATATTTGGTGTGATTTCAGAATATTTCCCAAAGTGTTCTGACTTCTTCTTATATTGAGAGACTTTGGTTTCAGGACTCATTCAGATATGGGAACGGAATGAATGTCAGCAACAATCTAACATTATGATTCAAGTCAGATTTCTCTCATTAAATCTCTCTCTTTTTAAAAAAAAAAAAAAAAACCTGCTTGCTACCTTCTCACCAAAACAGATTTACTTTTCTCCTTTGGACTGTGGCAACCTTCTCCACAATTGCATGTGGCTACATGACTGAATTCTAACCAACTGAATGGTATCTCAATTGATTTTGCCACTTCCAGGTCTGGCCCATGCAGCTTCTCCAATGGACTCCTTTATATGCTTTTCCCTTCCAGAGTAACCCAGGATACCCCCTCTGAAAGCTGCATGTGAAAGGTGACAGAGTCACCATCAGCCTGGATCACTGAATCGATTTTTGGCATCCTCCGTCCCTTTCCTTCAACCTCCAGCGGGGACCACCAGAGATCTCAGACCATTCCAATCATCACAATTACTTTCTTCCCATGATAAACATGACCATTTTGTCTCTGATTCCTACCGGGGAGCTTATTTCCAACTGCCTTTTCTCCCTCTAGTATATAGTGCCTATTTATTAAGAAGGCAGAAACAAAACAAAAACCAGCTGTGAAAGCACTTTTCAAAAATTCCAGTGTATACTTCATTGCCTTTTCTGGGCAATCTTAGGGAATATAGTAAAATGGTGGGTCACAAATGATAGTTGTCCCCTATCATTTCTAACTACTAAATCTTTTAATTCCGTAATACTAAGAAAATTATCTTATTTCAACTTCATTTAGTGTGTATTACCACTGATTTCAGGTTTTGGTAGGCAAGCTATATAATTAGAATATATCCAGGTATTAGAATGAGCACAATTTTTCTAGAACATTTTTTTGTCCTATCATACATAAAATTAAGTGGATAAAAATTTAAAATCTGGATAATGAGAGATAAGAGGTAGGAAATAAAGATAATTTTCTTTCTTTTTTTATAAAAAATAATTTCTTCATTAGGGACAAACAGCCACTCAGGCGAGAGAGGGAAGAAGAACTGCTTCAAATAGCAAAGGAGGTTCTGTGAGGTTTAAGGTTCAGGATTTGACATGTCCTCTGAATCTTTCCATACAGGCCTAATACCAGTTCTTGGAATCATCCTCTATTCTAATCAAAGCTTTAACTTTCCCAAAGAGATCTGGTAATTAAGTGAATTCACTGTTTTTATAATTTGACACACTATAGATTCAAATGTTGCATTGATTCTTGGCTTCTGCAGGCCTACAAATGTAGGTATAGCATGATCATAGAAAATTTGGGGATTTGGGGCAGTAAATTGAGAATTTTTGAGCTTGCCATGCTCATCTTTTAAGCTGTCCATTGTCCTAAAAAATAGTCAACCAATTCCATTGTTCTGAATTCCTCTTTTCTTTTTCATTGTTCTAAAACAGAGGCAATTCAGTTTTATAAAGCCTTCCTTTCAAAGGATACTTTCCTCCAGGAGACCACAGTTGATAATTCAATTAGAAAATTCATTGTTGCAAATCACAGTGTACTAGAATCATATTTCTGAACACCAGTAGGATTTTGTTTAGCTTCAGGCCCAAACAGGAAAAATAACTGTCTTAATCTGTTTGTGTTGCTGTAAAGGAATACCTGAGGCAGGGTAATTTATAAACAAAAGAGATTTATTTGGTGTATAGTCTGCAGGCTGTACAAGAAGCATGGTGCCAACATCTGCTTCTGAAGAAGGACTCAGCTGCTTCCATTCATGGTGGAAGGCAAAGGGAAGCTGGCTTGTGCAGGTCACATAGTAAGAGAGAGCAAGAGAAAGAGAAAGGTATCAGGCTCCTTTCAACAAACAGTTCTCAAGGGAAATAAAAGTAAGGACTCAACTCACTCCTGCAAGAATGGCACTAAGCCACTCATCTGCTCGCACAATCCAAACACCTCCCACCAGGCCCTACCTTCAACATTGGAGATCACATTTCAACAAGAGACTTAGTAGGGCCAAACAACCATATCCAAACAATATCAATAACCAATTCTAGGTCTTTTCCAGAGTTCCTTGCCTGTCATGTACTTGTCAGTGTTCTTGGTTATGAGCAACAGAAAATTTCTGTGACTAACCTGAGTAAAAAGTAAATATATTTAAAGGCTAGAGGAGAGTAAAAACATCAGTGAGAGGTATGGAGAACCAGCTTTCAGAATGGGCAGAGGAAAAAGGAGATAAGCATAGGCAAGATTATACTGCAGGCATGTCTCTTTAGGACAACACCTGCTTCTGGCATCATTGTCACTAGACATTTTTCCTGAGTTCCCGAATTGTTCCACCTCTGGGTTCTTGTCATTGCGCTATTGTACTCTGCTCACCAGTGCAGAGGCTTTAAGTAATCTGATTGATCCCTGCATGCTATATAATTCCCAGGTGATAAGATATGGGAATGAGGAGAAGCCCAAAATTACCAGTATGCACTACAGTGAAATGGGAATGGACAGGTAATTAGGACTTAGATGTCTATTCTTCTACTACCGTTTTGTCTAATTGATGCAAAATGCTCTGAATAAAAGTAAAAATTCCAGCCAATATATTGTTATATGTTTCAACAATATAATTGTTGAAAACCGAACAACTGTATAGGCACTCTCACCATACCTAATTTCCAGCTTCTTCCTCATGGAAAAGTGGCTATTTAGATAACAGAGCCAGAGATTTGCCATGTGTACTGAACACAAGATCACAGTTTGCTTAAAAATCATATATACATGGATATATATATGGCATTCCCACTGCCTCCTCTCCAGGGATTCATGCATCCTTAGGTATTATCATCATTGCTTCAAGGATTACCAAAGTGATAGAATTTCAAAATCTCATTTCAGGATTAGTGGAGAGAGGTCCCATTTGGGCCTCCTGTGAATCCAAATCCTCCTTCTCAGATATACCTGAGCTCTGAATTTGGAGGTATCAGGGGCTTTGCATCTGGGTAAAATAATAACTTTACCTTGTTTTTCTATGTGGTTAGTTCCTTTGGCGATGCTGCGTGGAACCAGAAAGGTTGCCCACTATCTCTACTTCTATTCAACATAGTGCTGGAAGTCCTTGCCAGAGCAATCAGACAAGAGAAGTGAATCAAGGGTATCCAAATGGGAGCAGAAGAGACCAAACTTTCGCTCTTTGCTGATAATATGATATTATGTCCAGAGAACCCCAAAGATTCAACCAAGAGAGTCCTTGAATTAATAAGTGAATTAAGGAAAGTCTCTTGATACAAAATCAGTGCATACAAATTGGTAGCTTTCATATATGCCAGTAACAGTCAAGCCGAGAATCAAATCAAAGATGCAATACCTTTCACAATAGCACCAAAGAAAATTAAATATTTAGGAATATATTCTCATGTACTTCTGTGTTCTGTGCTGTATACTGTTAGCTGGCCTCTTTTAAACCTTCCAAAACTCAGTTTAGATGAGTAACCCAATCACCATTCATAGAATGTCTTGTGCCAAGACCTCTCACTCTAGGTCATTTCATGGACTTTTATCTCACTCAAAGTTTTGCAAATTCTTTGGTTTCAAGATCTGTTTTACATTCTTAAATATTACTGGTGTTCTCAAAGATCTTTTGTTTATGTAGACCATATCTATTGATTGTTATTGTATTAAATATTAAAACTGAGAATTTTTTTAGAATAACTTATTTATTTAAAAATAGCAATAAAAATCCATTGCATGTTGACATAATGAGCATATGTCTGTGAAAAAGAACTATAATTTCCCAAACAATGCATTTAATGAGAAGAGGCATCATCTTACATTTTTGCAAATCTCTTTAGTTGCCTGGATTCTCACAGCTGCTCCTGCATTCCGTCTGTTGTGATATGTTGTTTTCATTGATATATGTGAAGAAAATCTAGCCATATGCAGATGTAATCTTGAAAATGGAAGGACTTCACCAACCCATTGAAAGTGTCTTGGGAATCACTAGGTCCTTGGATCAAACTTCGAATCAATTAGCTTTACTTCTATGGCTGTCATTTTCATGGTGCCTCCGAGAGTTTGACAGGCCCAGAGCACAACTGTATTCTGATAACTGGATCTTAAAGACCTCCAAAATGCCCATATGTATATATATAATATACACATATATATACACACATATATACGTATGTATATATAAAAATTCCTACATGTATATAAAAATGAATTTTAAAGACCCCAAAATACATTGTATTAATGTAGTAATTAAATATAACATAAAATTACAGATAATTATAATATATACCTATATACTTACATGTGTTTATAAAATTAAAAACATAAATTGATATAATATGATATAGTAATATAAACTATAAGCAACATTTCACTTTACACATGATTGTTAGAATAGGAAAAAAAAGCAAAGAAACAATTTTCAAAAGCTTAAGTTTAAAATTTTACTACAGACATGGAAGTGGCAGTGAACACTATCCTTAGGGTCAGAAATTTAAGTTTCTTTCTTGCCCTGTCACTTCAAGTCTCATTCTCAATTTCTTCATCCAAAAGTAAATAAATAAATAAAAGTGATAGGATAGGAGTCCACAGTCCCTCAGGCCCTCGTCTATTCTAACATTTAATCATTCTCATAGATCAAGTAAATGAAGCTTATACCACCCAAAACTGACAATCTGGTTTTAAGTTAACTTAGTAGTTTTATGTCTCCTTCTTCAGATTCCTACCCTAGTAATAAAGTATGATAATGGATTAACCCAATAAAGTTCCTTAGGTTAAGGCTTACATAATACATGTGAACTTGGTGAACATGTAGATATCTTTGGAAAAACTAAAATTGTTTTCAGGGTTAAGGTATTTTATGACTTTCAACTTTTCTAAAATTTCATCTTGTGTGTTACCTTCCTGGTCAGGCTATACCACAGATCCCTTGAATAAGCATGGCATGGTCTTGGCTTGTCTGTTATGTGGGCAATTCTAGTTTGTAGGTGAAGACAGCTCTCCACTGAGCAGTGTCTCCTGCCTACAGCCACGAATCTTATTTTCAAGCAGTGATTTCTGGGTCTGTGAAATACTTTTTTCTGTTCTGTTTGTACTTGACAGCTTTGCTTCCTTGTGCCATGGAACTATTCAAGTATTTTTTTTTCTTTTCTGTCTTTAGCAAGTGACCCAGGCAACAGAGCTGCCATTTCATGCTGAAAGTTTATGGCACTGAAGCCTGATCTTGTCTGGCCTTGGAGATCTTACAGGTAACTGTGGTACTAAGTGTCCTTCCCACATTCCTTTCAGAAACTGACAGCCAATAAGGAAAAGGCTTGGAGGGAAATACCGACATTTTAGAAATAACCAACTGAAGAGTCATAAAAGAGAGAACTTAAAAATAATTTCTGTACACCTCGGTAAATTCACTGAAAATCATTTAATTGTACACTTAAAATGGAGTGTTGGTTGTATGTAGGTATAGTTTGAGCACTATGTATGTACTCTCTGGACTACTTTGACACAGTAGGTTTTTTGATGTAACAAGATAAGTCAACTTAAAAAAAAAATTACCACCCAGAGTTTATTTTCCTCTACAACCTTGAATATCTAAATGTATAGTAGCTATTAATAATGTAATTTATAAAACCAGTGAATATTTGGTCTTAAGCCTGGACTCTGAGGAAATCACCTTTTAAAATTCCTCATTCAAATAAATCTGTATTAACTTCTGCGTTTTGTTTTGGCTCTCAATAACCTTTATCCCAATAAACAAAACAAAACTTCCACCCTTCATTATTTTACCCTTTTCCCATAGTGGTGAGTGTGCACACACACAGACACACACACACACACACACACACACACACACACACACACAGAGACACCCTCTTCCTCATATATATTGTTTTTTAGTAACAATTTATTTTTGTTTTTATAGTATGTAATATCATTTCTTATAAATTATTCTTCTTTATTGAATCTCAACTAAATAATTAGAGAAAATAGATCTTCAAATTATGTTTGTGTTTATATATAATTATTGTTGAGATAAAAAAGGTAAAACAGTTATAAACCTGGATTTGGGAAAATTTTCTCTATAGCATGAATTTATATTTTTCATTCCCACCTTTATAAATGTGAAATACAGATTAGCCTCATGTTCAAAGAACAGATGTAATACATTTCATTTTAACGATGAAACAGTAGATATTTTTGTATAAATCAGCACAATATGGCTATAGAATTGTTTTGCTTGTAAGCAGATCCAAGTCTTTTTTAACTAAGCAATCATAATTAACATTTATTGAAACTTACTACACACTAAACATTTTGCTAAGGGCTTTGTGTGAATTATCTCATTAAAATCTCACAAAAATCCTGCCGGCTTTATTGTATTATCATTCACTTTCTAGACTATAAGGAAATGTATTGAGAAGTTAAGAAATTGGAACATGATAACAGAGTTAACAGAGGTAGCCTAAACATATTGCCAGTTCTATCTGATTCCAACAACTATTTTTATAAGCAATAAACTATAAACAAATCAAACCAATGAAAAATACTCTGTATTTATAGTTTGGATATGATGGCTTTATGTGACAGAATCCAATGGACGGGTGTTGTTATGATGGTTAGTAACTGGACAACAGTGGGGCTGGGGCCGTGGAGCCCTCAGAGTATTATTTGCAAGGTGGACTAAAAGTTGGCATTCTTTGATTGCCAGGATAGTGATTTGAGACTCAACTCAGTCTATCACTTATTTTACCATTAGAATAAGGTCTGAAAACTAACTTAGCTAGCAGATTCTTAAGATCGATTTATAAAAGAATATCATATTTATAAGACATACTAGGTTTAAAATATCATTCCCCCATCCTTGTTTTCACTCAGTTGTGGAACATGCCAAGCTCTCCTGCCTCAGGTCTTCGCATATGTGTATCTCTTTGAGGATGTTTCCTTGGAGTCTTTCCTTGTTGTATTATATGTGAAGGGCCTTCTAAAATCAGCTTAACTGCCATGTCTTCACAGAGGAATTTCCTGACCACCCAATCAAGAAACTTCCCCTGACCTACCACCTACACAGGAATTGTTTTTATTATTATATGTGATTATGTTCTTGTGTTCATTTCCTTCACAATAAATACTCCACATGTTTTTATAAGTATATTTGCATATGTGCTTACTGATTGCTTGTATTGTATTCCTTTCTACAATGTAAGTTTCTCTTTTCAATGTGTTAACAGTTGCTTATCACAGCATCCAGAACATCATGGCTGATCAATAATTACTTATTAAATTAACAAATCAATAGTGCCATTACGCTCTTGTTATCTTCTGAGTACACCCAATTAATAAGATTTTGCCTCACTTTTCAGGGCCTTATGTCAAAAACTACTTAATTTGATTGACAGATGTGGGTCAGAATGTGAGAAATTAAACAAGCTTTCTATAAATTAAGTTAGCTCAGTAACCATTTGCTACAAACAGATTTGGAGTTTATACTGAAATTAGCCCAAATTGCCAGTTAAAAATGTTCTCTAAAAGCCTCATCATTACTTCACACTTAACAATAATTAAAACAAGATCTGCCATATGGAACCTAATAGGTTCCTCTACTCAATAAACGTGCTTCTGCCACTCATTCACTGGACCTGACATCTCAGTAGCTAAGCTTCATTTTCTGAGTGAGTACTCTTTACCTCTTTTCCTATAGACCCATGTGATCATGAAAATCTTTACCCATTCATTTATCTGTAAATCTCTTACTGAGTAGCAAATATGTATTAATACAATGTCCGGGCATTTAAACAAAAATCAAATCTTATCCTTGATCATGGACAAGTTTTAAAATCTCTGAGGCTCAGATTTTTTATCTGTATAAAGGTCATAATACTGCATAATAATAGGTGTCAAAATTATGCAGTGATGCATACTAGAGCTTTGCAATTTGAAAGAATTTGGTTAGAATCTTGCCTTTTATACTTAACGCCTACCTTTGTGTCTCTGAGCAGTATTCAAACCTGAAAGCATAAAATAGAAATAACATCTACTTCATAGGATTGTGGTATATAGTTAGTGCAGCTAAATTGAAAGGGTCATTTCTAGGCACAGAGAACACACAATAAATGGTCCATTCTTGTGATATCTCACTTGGGAGGGCTCAAGATCTCTCCAGGAAAATATAAGAGGTGCTACATCACCATTGTTTTTTTGTAATTGAGTAGTATTCCATTGTATACATATATTATGTTTTATTAATCCACTCATGGATTGACAGGCACTTGGGTTGTTTCCACATCCTTGCCATAGTGAATTATGCTGCTATAAACATTCAAGTG
>CAUYRT010037313.1:0-38698 GCA_963574885.1 Lepilemur ruficaudatus
GTGAGCCACCGCGCCTGGCCCCAAGACTTTGTTTTTAAAAGCAATGTAAGTGAACCCCTGTGAAGAGAGGAGGTAAAAAAAGAAAAAGAAAAAAAAGCAACATGAGTGTAGTGGGTTTTGGAGGAAGTCTTGCTTCTCAAATGGCAGCTCTACCTAGCTGGGTGACCATGGGCAAGTTGTTGATTTCCCCCTTTATAAAATGGGATAATATTGCCGACTACTCTGCATTATCAGGAATGAGATATTTGTCAAGGATTTAGCATGTGGTAAAGACTCAGTAAATGTTTTCCATTTCTTGAGATTAATAATAAAGGCCAGGAATTAAAGTTAATATTTAAAGAATAAGGGAATTAATTATCTATTAAATAACTTACATACTTTTAAAACTCCACAGACCACGAAAGGGTTGTAATTCAGGAAAATGTCTTTGGAAGCCTCATTGAGTAATGACTTCATCTCCAAATTGTTTTCCTTTGTAATATAGTGATACTTCAATTAAGAAACCCTTTAAGAAGGGCTTACTCAGGTGTGTTTAAAAAAAGACTTAAAGGTACCCACAGAAAACCCACTCCAGAGCTATAGACTATATTTTTTGTAGACTATAGATAGTTATAGAGTGGAGCCCCCAGTGACAAAAAACAGATACAGTTTTTTCTTAGGCCCCAGAGACAGAATTGTGGTCTGTTGTCAGGTGCTTCATTCCTGTGCTTAGCCTTCCTCCCTCTGCCCCCAAGGAGTAATAACAGTTCTTATATTTACTGGTGGATAGCACTTCTCAATGAGCCTCTATATGATTATCTCCTTAAATCCCTACAGCCCTTGAGGTAGATGATACTGGTCTTTTTCCTGTTGTTATTCCCATTTTGCAAGTGAGAAAGCTGAGCGTATTTAATAACATGTGACTGCCATGTAAGGGCACTGCTTGTTAGATGCTGGGGATGCCTAGGAAGAGTTCATTGCCTCTTGGGAGGGATTGGCTCAAATAGGCGGTTTTAGTGTAGAGTGATCAATGCTGTGGCCCTGAGGGCAGGTCAGGCTGCCATGGGAGAGTATAGGAGTGGGCCACTGGCCCAGCAAGTCCTTCAGGGAGTTGCTGATGGCCGAGCCCAGTCCTGAAGGACCAGACAGAGGAAGCAGCTTGTTTGCACAAAGGTGTTGGAGATCAGAACTGTAGGGAGTCTGGATATGGCAGGAGTGTGGGCTGGAACAGTAATAACCCTGACAGCTTCTTGTGTGCCAGGCTCTGTGCTAAGTAACTTGTATCTTTGTAACACCTGTATGAAGGTATGAAGTAGGTACCGGTACTGTCTCCATGTTACAGATGAGCCTGAGGCTCAGAGAGGAAGTGACTTGTGCAAGTCTATCTGGAAAGTGGTGAGGCTGGGGTCCAAACCCGGGCGGTCTTATTCCAGAGTTCTGGTTCATAACCACTATGTGCCACTGCCCCTCTGCTAAGCTTGCCTGCTTCGCTCCTTTCTTTCTTTCTTTCTTTTTTTTTTGGAGACAGAGTGTCACTTTGTTGCCCGGGCTAGAGTGCCGTGGCATCAGCCTAGCTTACAGCAACCTCACACTCCTGGGCTCAAGCGGTCCTTCTGCCTCAGCCTCCCGAGTAGCTGGGACTACAAGCATGTGCCACCATGCCTGGCTAATTTTTTTTTTATACATTTTTTAATTGGCCGATTAATTTGCTTCTATTTTTAGTAGAGACGGGGTCTTGCTCTTGCTCAGGCTGGTTTTGAACTCCTGACCTTGCGCAATCCTCCCGCCTCAGCCTCCCAGAGTGCTAGGATTACAGGTGTGAGCCACTGCACCCGGCCCCTTTATTTATTTATTTATTTATTTATTTTTTGAGACAGAGTCTTACTCTGTTGCCCGGGCTAGAGTGCTATGGCATCAGCCTAGCTCACAGCAACCCTAAACCCCTGGGCTCAAGCGATCCTCCTGCCTCAGCCTCCCAAGTAGCTGGGCTTACAGGCATGCGCCACCATGCCTGGCTAATTTTTTCTATTTTTGGTAGAGACGGGGTCTTGCTCTTGCTCAGGCTGGTCTGGAACTCCTGAGCTCAAATGATCTGTCCATCTCGGCCTCCTAGAGTGCTAGAATTACAGGCGTGAGCCACCGCGCCCGGCCTGCTTCCCTCCTTTTAAGCTCCTATCTTTAGAGACTTCTATTTGGTTGGGTCATAATGGCTAACTCACTGATGGCCTTAATGCTGCTCTGAGTACTTTGAACTTGGCACTGTAGGGAAATCACTGGACTGTTTTAGAATGGTAGTCTTAGGATCAGACTTACATTTTAGAAATACCACTGTAGTAGTATTTTTTTTTTTAAGGCAGAGTCTCACTGTGTTGCCTGGGCTAGAGTGCCGTAGCATCAGCCTACCTCACAGCAATCTCAAACTCCTGGGCTCAAGCAGTCCTTCTGCCTCAGAAGGGTAGCTGGGACCACAGGCATGTGCCACCATGCCCGGCTAATTTTTTCCATATATTTTTTGTTGTCCAATTAATTTCTTTCTATTTTTAATAGAGATGGGGTCTCGCTCTTTCCCAGGCTGATTTCAAACTCCTGACCTTGAGCGATCCTCCCGCCTCGACCTCCCAGAGTGCTAGGATTACAGGCATGAGCCACCACGCCCGGCCACTGTAGTAGTATTGAGGAAGATTAGCAACAGCGTAGTTGACTGGAGTCAGCTGACTTGGACTCAATTCCTTGTCCCGATACTTGCTAGCTTTGTTAATATATTGGGCAACTTTCTGAACCTCAGTTTTCTCATCTATAAAATGGGAACAATCCTTACAAACCTATGAGGTAGACACTAAATGAGATCCTGTATACATAAAGCACTTAGTATCTATCATAAAATAGGCACTCAAATGTCAGCTCCTGAGATAATATTGATTTGGATCTGGGAAAGTTGTGGCTTAGAGCTCTGTATTTATGTGTTTATTTTTTATTTCAGAGGATACTCGAGCATAGAGCTCTATTGAGAGCTATTGCAGTAATTGGGGTTAGAACTGATGTGGGCCTGAGTTAGGCAACCACTTGACAATGGGGGAGACCTAGAAGTAGGTCCTACAAAATGGTGACCGGGAGCGGGAGGTGAGGGAGGGTAAAGGAGGTAATGGCAATGCCAATATTTCTAGCTTGGCACATTGGCCATTCTTGAGGCCCTAAACTGTGATGGAGAGAAAAGGAGAAGGAACTTGTAAGAGTAAGATGATTAGCTCAGTGAGGTTGAGTAATGTGCCAAAGGTCATATAGCAAATGTATTTGAGAGCCAAGCCTGGGCACCAGGCCCTTTCCCTGGCTTCTGGGAAGATCCACTGATTTAATCAACACTTTCTCAGTAATTTGGAATGAGAAACTCAACTCGTGTTTGCTGTCTGTCTGAATTTTAATTGTGGAAGGGAAAGCTTGACTTTTAGAGAAAGCATTTAAAATATCTGGGAAGAGGGTAAGGGAATTTTTAGGACCTATTTCCTTCTTCCTTTTCTTCCTCTCTGCCTGTCCTCCTTTCCTCCCTCCCTTCTTTCTTTCTTTTTCTCTCCCTACCTCTCCTATGCCTTTCCTTCCTCCTTCACTACCCTCTCCAGTAAAAGGGACTAATTCAGCTCTTTTAGTGTGACTTGGGAAAGGGCCCTGTGTGAACCAGCTTGTCACTTCCCTAGGACTAAAGATGTGCTCTTTACGTTCTTTAGTATATTGGATACTTTTTGTTAATTTTTAATAATAATATTGACTGTAATCCTTTGTGTCTGATGTCTTTTTTTCTAGTGCACTGCCATTACCTTCACCAATACCAAATATTTAGTGTTCATTGTGCTAAGCACTTGACATCTGCTAACTCGCTTGCTCCTCACAACAACCCCAGGAGGTAGTGTTTGTTGATCCCATTTTATAGATGGGTAAATGGAGGCTCAGTGATTTTTTTTCATCATCACTCAGCCAACAATGAGGAGAGCCAGTGGCCAGAATCTGAGTCAAAAACCTGTTTGTGCTCCCATCCCTAAGCACTCCCTGGCCTTCTTCTAAGGCAGAACTTCTGGCAAAGTCCCCTTGGAAGCTTCTCCCTGGGAGACCTAGGTGTCATTGGACCTGCTGATACTGTTTTTGCTTCTCTGGGACAGCAGCATGGAGTACAGGCAGAGTCTCTATCTTCTAGCTCAGTCTGTCTGGGAGAAAAGCTTATTCCTGTGTGAGGCTCTTTGCATTTAGTAAGATCCTTCTGCCTGGAATTCTCTTCCCCTAGATCTTCACATGGCTGTCTCTTTCTTATCATTTAGGTCCCTGCTTAGACCTTGGCTCCTCAGAGAGTCCTTTCTAACAGCCTTATCTAAACTGGTCCTTCCATGTCATGGGTTCACAGTATTTTGGTTTTTCTCCCACAATACTTATCTGTGTCAGAAATGATCTCTATGTAAGTGTTTATCTTGTTTCTTACCTGTCTTCCCCAGTAGAGAACAAGGTTGGGGTGTCTTGTCCTCCTGTTATCTACCTCCAGCAACTGGTACACAGCAGGCATTCAGTACATATTTACTGAATAAAGGGGGCATCAAGATTTACACTGGTCTTTCACCTAAAGTGTCTCTCTAATGAAAGCAGTTGCATTGAGTTTATTAAAAGGCCCCATCACCCTTTAATGGAGGTTGAATGGAAGCCTGGTGGTAAGCACCATTAGGTTATCCCAAAGGCTATTCTGTAGTTTCTAGTGATTGGCATTCTTTCCTTAAGAGTCCCAGAGTTTATTTTCTTCTAACCCTGTCCCAGAGCCAGCTCACTGAAAGGTCTTGTTCCATACCCATCTATCACTTTTAATTCTTTATTGCTTTGAACCCTCACTCCCTTCTCCCTGAGTACAATGGGATTGCTGAGGCCAAGACCTCCAGTTACTGTGGTAACAGTATTCTTTTTACCTCTCCTAAAATAAAACCCAGGGTTCTTGTCAGTACAACATTAACTGTAAATTAATTATGAAGTTAGAAAATTCTGCTGCTATTCTTTGAGTACCTACTTAGTGGTAGGCATTTCAATAGTAGTTTTGCAAACCTTTCTCGTCTTAATTCTCATAGCACCCAAGATAGCAGTGCTTATTCCCATATGATAAGTAAAAATAGAAAGCTCAAAGATAAGGGTTATAAACAAACTTGGTGAGAATCTGAAGTCAGGAGTCACTGGGCCTGGGTTCAAATGCTGGCCCAGCCCCTTACTATATGGGTATCTTGTTTTCTTTGTTTCTCATCTTTACAATAGGGTTTAATAATAGTACTTACTGGCCAGGCGCGGTGCCTCATGCCTATAATCCTAGCACTCTGGGAGGCCGAGGCGGGTGGATAGCTCAAGGTCAGGAGTTTGAGACCAGACTGAGCAAGAGCGAGACCCCGTCTCTACTATAAATAGAAAGAAATTAATTGGCCAACTAAAAATATATGTAAAAAAAAAAAAAGAGAGAGAGAGAGAGCTGCCTGAGGAGCCCCCAACTGTTTGAGCCTTCCCAGTTGGGTACCAGTCACGGGTGTGAGCAAGGCTTCAGATAACCCCAGCCTTGGCCTACTGCCTGACTGCACCCATGGTGAGATCCTGCATGGGAACTGCCTAGCTGAGCCCAGCCAACCGCCAGCTCCCTGAGAAATAATAATAGGTTATTGTTATTGTTTTCCGCTATTGGTTTTGGGTTGTTTGTTACACAAGAATCAATAACTAATATGGATGTCATGGAGGCATTTGCATTTTAGAAAATCACTCTGGCTGTGGGGTGAAGAATGAAGACAGAGACACCTAGCCTCATGCAGGAAAGAAATGCTGCGCTCTGAAGCCAAGAGACTCTAGAAACTACTTGGGCAAACTGTTGGCTCTTTCTGACTTGAAAGTCCTTCATGTACTGCAGGGTTGCCTGCAGAGTGCTGTATATATGGGGTTACTGAAAACCTATTTTAATGCAAGAAAAACCAGCCAGTGGCGGCTCCTGAGCCCAAATCACCTTGTCAGGTTGGAACTCTTGGCCTAGATGGGGGTCTATTTGGCTTAGACTGGGAACTTGCTGGAACACTGCAGCCTGCAGCCGAGGACTGAGGCTCTCATGCACAGCTTGCACGGGTGGGACCAGGAGACCCAGAGTGCAGCCAGACACAACAGTTGTTTATGTAGTGCTGGTTGGGAGTCTGACACTGTTCTGAATGCTGTGCACCCATGGAAATGACCCCCAGAGATCAATAGAGTTGGTCAGGGTGCAGGGGGGCAAACTCCCTTCCAGGCAGTGAGGGGCCAAGAATTAATGGAGCAAGGTCCAACATGGGCAAGCGGGTCTGGGTAGGTCTTTGCCAAGACTGCGGCTCCATATGCTGCACTTGCTTATTCCTTCATAGTAAGGTGGAGGCTCTTTCAAGAGCTTTTATCTAACAGAAAAGGCAGAGGGAAGTTTTTGGTATCTGACAGCACTGCCTCTTGTGAGGATCTCTGAAACCATCTCCTCGTACACATACACAGCTCCAGCCCCTCCCCTCCTCTGTGCACAGTCCACACCGCTGGGCTCCCAGAACAGAGGATACCTCTCCCCTCCATAAAGGTTGGCCATGCATTCTGTTGTCTGCAGAGTCATTTCAAATTCCTTAGGACCAAATTCAGGATCCCCTGGAGCGTACCATGCCCCGCTTGACTCATCCTCCGTCTCTGCATCTTTCATCCACCACAGGTTGCAGCCTGTAGATGACTGTCATGGACACGCCCTTGAGTTTCACACCCCCAGGCTTCTCTTCATGCTGCAACCTCAGGTCTTCATGCCTTTCCCTCCTTTTTCTGTGAATCAGAATCTTTCCCTTCCCTCAGGATCAAGCTCAAATTCCACCTCCTCTGTGAGACTTCCGTGGTCCTCTATTAAAAATGGGTTGCTCCTATTGTGTTTCCAAAGCAGGTTGCTTCATCTCTATGCTGCTCTCACCCTGCCTTACTCTTTGGTTTTCTGCTCACTTCTCTGTATTCCTCCACTCAACTTGGGGCACCTGGAGAGAAGGGTTTTTTTTTTTTTCAACTTCATACTCTTCCAGTGCCTAGGAAAGTGACTGGCACATAGTAAGTGTCATTAAATTGAATTTTTGTGGGGAGGATGAGATAAAAGAAGGTGGGTTTAAGGCAGGGCTCTGCTGTCGGTTCTCCTTGGCTCCATGGAGGGATGACATGACTCTGCCTGGCTGCTTAGCATCCATTTGGGCACCCTGTGTGTATACGTAGGAATTCTCTGGGGTCAGCATAATGGCCCCTAGCTCTACCCTACAACACCAATCTGCACCCCTTTCCAGAGGAAAAAGTCTAGTCCACAGTTGAGCTTCTGCTGTGATCTGAAGTGGATTCAAGGGAGATTGTTCAGGGGTCCTTCCTCCTTTCTGTAATGTTGAGTGTGTCTCCTCTGCCAACGCTAGGGCAGGATGAAGCTTTTCCAGTTCCAACCAACAATTCATACTCAGGTCCTCACATCACAGTTATGTTTCACTCATCTAATTTGGACTTTCAACATTCTCAAGTATTTGTAGCATAGCTGTGAACTCAGAAGGAAGCAATGTAAAGTAGCCAGAAGATAGATTTCACAAAGATTGTATCCTTTCCTTTCTCCTTCAGCAGGGAATGGAACCACCTTTAGGCCTATTGATTCCAACATTTTGTTTGAAATGTAAGTGGACCGACTTGCTTGTCTGGTGCCCTGCAGTCGAAGATGCCGGTAGGGAGGGCAGTGAAGTGTGGCCTACAGCAGCATCCTCTGAAAGGGCCACAGACAGAAAAAAATGGTAAAATCCCCAACAGTAAGAGGGATTCTTTTGTTTAAAGGGAAGCACTTCTGATATAACCCTAGTCATGAAGAGAAGTTAAATTATTGTTTATTTAGTTTAAGAAAATAGAAACGTAAGTAATACATTCTAGAAAGATTTCTATCAAATGAATTTAAAAACAACTAAGTTAAAGTTATATGCGCATATAATGCCATCATCCTTGTGGTCTAGTTATCAGGGAAGTTCTGTGATCTAAAGATACGCTGCAGCAACTAAAACAGTTTTAAAATAACCAAAGTATCTTACCCTACATAGTGATGAATATGTAGATTGCAGAAAACGTCTTCTAACTGCGCTCAGCTGTCCTCAGACAGGCTCCCGCCCCTTTCATATTCTGCCGCCAGCTTTGGCCCCTACCAGATCCTCATTGTTTTCTTGTCCGCTTAATCTACTTTCTCCTAACTGGAATTACAATACCTAATGGGTCTGGCCTGGTAGTCTCCTCCTGGGAAGGTAGAAATGCAACCAAACTGAGCCAAAATCTTTGCCAGGAAGGGGAGGAAACACCAGGAAACACACACAAGCTGTAACTTTTTTTTTTCTCTCTCTCTACTGCAAAGGGATGAGCTTCATTTTTGTTTTTGTTTCATAATTTCTTTTTTTTATTTAAATTAAGTAATGTCATTCTTTCTATTATCTTTTTGAAGCGTTAAGTGTACTTACTTAAAAATCACGTTGGGCTTGTTCTACTGTTTACATTTTATTAGGATTGATTTTCTTGGCTCTTTATTCTTACTGTTCATTTTTGTCATATGCGTTGAAAAACAGCCCCCAAAAATCAATATTGGGAAGCTGAATTCATTTTCCACAAAGTGTATGTAATAGAACAACCTTAGAATGATTTGAAATGCAGGTTTCTGAGTGAGCATTTCCTCCCCCCCTTTTTGCTGTCATTTGTCCCTGTACGGTAGTTTTGTAACTAGCTCCAATCCTTTCCTAGGAAGCTCTGGTTTAGATATTGGTCCCGTCCTCACAACTCAGGCTCCTCTCCCCTGGTGCTAATGGCGAATTTTCTCAGGTCCAGGGAGGCCCTGGCCCAGGTTCCTTGTGTGCCTCCCTCTCAACCTCTCTTTTTTCTCTGGCCTGGCCACAGTTACCTTTAACACAAAGGCTGGTCACAGCTTTTCCAGCTCCCTTTTCCTGCTGAGCCTGGCTCTCCTTGTTATCCCACAGGGCCGGGATTCCCAACCACCTCTGCCTATTTCTGGACCAGGAGTCCGAGACCTGTGTCTTTAGCTGCTACGATTCTTGCCCTGTAGATAGTAGCACTCAATAGATATTTATTGAATGAATAAACCAATTCATCTTGTTTTTGATAGTAGCAATGCTCTTTTGGCTTTGAAAATAATTTCTTGTTGAATTATTGTTGAATTTGGGGGAAAAAAAGGTGGTTAAAGATAAATATATCTTGACCATAAGTTGAACTTCAGTTATCTGGAATTCTGCTCAAGTGCAATAGTTTGTTCTTTACTGACATTTAATAACTTAAGTATTACTAATGTGTGCGTGTGGCGGGGAGGAATAATGAACTTAACCTAGTAGACTAGGGTGCAGAGTTCTCCTGGCTCATTAGTCCTACTGACATTCACAGTCATGAGATCACAGGAGTTGTAAAGGAACATAGATACCATGAAGGACAACCTTTATGACATTTCTGGTGGATGCTTATCTGACTATTTGAACACTTACAGTGATGGAGAGCTTATTACCTTATAAGTTAACTCATAAACATTAGGAACAGACAACTCTTTAGGTTGGGCCAAGAAACAAGGCCTGGAAATTTCTACCCATTGGTCTGCAAACAAATCCACCTCTACATCATGCCAAGTATATGCCCTTGAGTTTTCTCTGTTTCAGGCAAAATATCCCCAGTTTTGTTGGCAGCATTGAGTAGAGGCTCTGCAATTAGGCTCAGGGGCAATGATTTACACATCTCTGCAGTTGGCAATCTTTTTCTGTAAAGGGCCTGATAGTGTCTGTTGCAACTACTCAGTTCTACAAGTGTAGCATGAAAGTAGTGACAGGTAACATTTAAATACATAGATATGTTCCAATAAAACTTTATTTACAAAAACAGAAGTAGCCCTGGATTTAGGCAGTTGTTTGCCCATCTCTGATTTAGCCAGTTCTCATGTGGTTTCTAGACTCTCATCAGTTTGATTGATCTGGAGGACAACAGTCCAGATGCAGGTGACCAAGAGGCTTCTTGTCTCACGTAAGAACAACAACACAGATGTAGAGAGAGAGTACAGTGCAGTGGATTTATGCACATGCTATTTGGCAGTAGAGAACACTAGCTCTGCTACATACTAGCTGTGTGCCCTTGAGCAATTATTTATCTTGTTCTGAGCCTTGGCGTCTGCATTCTTAAAACCAAGATTCTCATACCTATTCTACTGAATTTCTTTGAAGATTAGGGATAAAGCAGATAATGCGCTTAGCTCAGTGCTGGGCGCTCAGAAAGCAGCATTAATTTTAGTTGTCATAAATGGTGATGCATGGTTCAGCTCTGTTGCGACTGAGCTTTCTAAGTCCAAACCGAAGTAAGGAGAAGGAAAATTCCACTCTATTTAAAATTAGGTTATGGCAGTCACCTAACCTGCTGCTCACTACACCCTCTGTGCTTCCACCTGTTACCCAATTAACACCCTATCATGCTGAACACCTGTGCGGAAGCCATCAGCGGGCTCCTCTCCAGCGCACTCATTGCCACCTCACTAACCCAGGGCCCCCAGTCCACTGCCAGGTCTCGCAGGTGTTTGCCTGCAGGAAGGCTTTCAGATTTGCTGAGCTTTCACTGGGGCAAAAAATTAATGTGGCAATTAATGCAAATGTCTCTGCAGAAACTTCTCTCCTGGGCCCTAATCAGAAGAGATGAATCTTCACATTTCTTCAACTTTGAAAATGTAACTTTGTGTGTGTGGGTGTGTTGGGGGTTGTGGGGGACACTGGGTAAGGGAGAGAAATAAGGAGGGACGGGCCAGGGAGAGACAGAGAAATGCCGATGGAGGGCGGAGGGAGAAAACCTGCTTCCTACTCTGCACCAGGCACGGAGAAGAACGGTTAGTGACATCAGCTTTTGAAAGCTCACCTCCCGTCTTCTCAAGTTCCACTTGAGGAAAGTGAGAAGGTCTGGTCATCTCATTACTCTTCCTATAAAATGGACCAACAAGCGACTTTCTAAGTGGCTCCCATGCACCTCACACACTGCTGGATACTCCACCGTTGTAATTGCTTTTGTGGACCTGCGAGTGTGTAAACTTAGTGTCCAGGATGCTAGCTGTGGGCCCATGCTAACTTCCCCACTTACTAACACGCACAGGAGGTTGCACTTATAAAACCATTGTGGAACCTCAAGGATCGGGGGGAGTTCAGAGAAGTGCTCTCAAGCTATTGTGTGCACATGAACCACCTGGTGCCTTTGTTAAAATGCAGATTCTGATTAAGCCTATCTGGAGTGGAGTGGAGAGTCTGCATTTTAACAAGCTCTCAGGGGACACCCATGCTGCTGGATCACACTTGAGTATCAAGAATATAGACCAATGCCATTTTGAGTCAGGCTGAAACACTGCTGCTTCCAACATGATGCCTGGCTTCTACCATCCATAGCCATGTTTAGTTGCATAACAAAACTTTAGAGGTTCATAAAGGTCAGTGTCTGTGGGCCCAGGGCTTATTTGTGCATTGGCCCTGCTTGCTGGGTCCTGAGTCGACTCTGAACCTTCCAGTGCAATCTATAGCCACTGACTCTGACCATGAGCCAGTATTCGATCCTTGTTTCATACTAGTAAGCCTATTTCATGCCTGGTAAATCCCAGACCTCAAATCAAGTGGTAGCTAAGTTTCCTTAGGGTGGAAACTGTTATTGTTTCAAACGAAAAATGAAGAAGAAATGAGGTTGGAAGACCAGAGTTGAGTCAGCAGAGACTCTGACATTTACTAGCAAAGTATCGAATCTCCCTGAAGGATTGATGAATAAGGACCCTGAATCCATAAATGGAGATAATACATGTGAAAGTGCCCTATAAAGTCGCATTTCCTGAGACAAAATACATACATGTCTCATCTCTGTGAAATAATACCAAAGAACAAGAGATGTGCACATCGCTCTGTTGGAAGTCAAAGATGCGTTGCAGAGTCTGTGTGTTTTGTACAGGTCTAAAAGGCTTACATTAACGGAGACTGCACTTTCTTGTCCAACTATCAGGGACCATAGTCTGACAACTAAGATGTACTTAATGGGGAGGACTAAATAGTTAACATTTGAAATATCTTGGAAAATCTGGACTTTTGGTTTTTCTGTAATTACACCACCTCTCTGTTCACATGTAGATTTCTTTGTCAACAAATGAGGCATAGAATTCTCACAACTTCGAGTCCGCTCCAAGAAGCTTATTCAGTTAAGGTTATAGAACTCCAGGGAGCTGCAAATTTCCACGTCTGCCTGGCGCTGCAGCTAGTTGCATTGCTGTTCTGTGAGTTAGATTATGAAATCCATGAATCTGAGAGCTGGAAGGGCCCTTCGAGATCATTCAGCCCGCGGCCCTCCTTTTCCAGATGCGGAGCTGGCCTGGCAGGCGGAGACCACACTGCTTGTGAGTGGGGAGCCACAACTGGGGTTCAGGCTTGGGCTCCCTAATTTCCTCTATACCAGGTTGTCCATCACTGTTTAGGAACTTAGGAAAACTCAGCAGGTTTCTTCCTTCTGGGCAGCTGACTATGCTTGAAATCAAATGACCTTGGATGCTTTTGTGGCTGTTCTCAGGGACCACCCAGTCATTCAGGCTAATGCATCACTTTCCAGTGAAAAGCTTATGGGATCATCGTCAGGAAATCCAGTCAGATACTCTAGGGAGTATGACAGAGATGGAGAATGTTAATATGAGCATTCCTCTATGGGGAGAGGCTATCCAGAAGTCATCATCATTTTCTTATTTATGGGCAGTGTTGCAGCCAAAGGAAATTAGTACCATAAATATCAGTGGTAGTCATGAGTTATTAATATAATAATAATTTTAGTAGAATTTTGATAGCAATTTTGACTAGTCTGAGCATTTTCATAGGACACCTGAGTTTTTTCAGTTCTGGGTTTACCACAGACTGACCATATGACCTTAGGACAGGGTTTTCACCTTCCTAGGATATACATGGATCACTTTTAGAGTGTAGATTCCACTGTTGCCTTCCAGAAGAGCAGCTGTTACAGAGGATGACAGAATTTTGATTGAAGTCAACATTTCCTGTACATATAAGATATTGGCTTAAACATTATACTTGACAGGCTAATATAATCATGAGTTCAATTCCTTTCTTTTTTTTTCCTTTTGCTGGGCAGCTCAGGGTACTTTCTACCTTTGACTTAATCCTACTTGTTTTTATATTCCTTCCAGAATGACAATCTGAAGTAGACACTAGCAAAAGGGACAACAAGGGCTCTGTTCTGAAGGGATTGGCCTGGCTCAGATCTGACATTCAAAAGGCTGTGTTCCAGGTGGGCACCCGTGAGTCATGCCTGAGAAGGAGACCTGCACAGTTCAGTAGCCCCCAGTTTGCTGCATAATAGAATCACTCTGGGAGCTTTTAGAAACCCCGATGTCCAGGCTGCACCTCATCCTCATAAGATCAGAATGTCTGGGGTGGGTGTCAGTCGCCAGAGTGTCCTAAAGATCCCTGATGATTTCAGTGGGCAGCAAGTTTGTGATTCATTGAGATGGGAAACAGGCCCCCTTTCTGTGATTCAGGCTGAAACAGAAATCTTACCTAATGTCCATGGTCTGTTGTACCAACACAATGTCATAAATCCTCTGACCAAATGGTTTTGGCCTTCACTTATCCCAGGATCCTCAAAGAACCACAGCTATCAAAATTTTGGTCATGGGTCCTGGTAGCCAAGATGATGGGTATCTTCATCTTCTTGGGCTGCAATAACAAGTTACCGTAAACTGGGTGGCTTATAAACAATGGAAATTTATTTCACAGAGTTCTGGGAGCTGAGAGGTCCAAGATCAAGGCACCAGCAGATTCAAAGTTTGGTGAAGACCTGTTTCCTCATTCATAGATGAAGCCTTTTTTGCTGTGTCCTCATGTAATGGAAAGGGGAAGGCAGCTGTCTGGGGTCTCTTTGATAAGGGCACTAATCCCATTCACAAGGACTCTACCACCATGACCTAATCAGCTCCCAAAAGCTCTGTCTTCTGATACCATCACCTTAGAAGTTTGGATTTCAGCAATTGAATTTGGGGGAGACACATACATTCAGACCAAAGCAATGCATAGATAATATCTGTCAATCATCCAACCAAAGCCTGTCTATAAGGTTCTTTAGGATCACACTTAGAGTCTCTAGTAAGTTCCTATGCCACTAGGTTCTTTTCAGTTAAAAAGTCAACTGATTATATAGTTAGTGAAGTGTTGAAGACTAGATTTTACTAACTGAATTTACTAAGCAGTTTAAATCTATTCAACAAACTGCAAATAAGAAAATATTACGGATAGAGATTGCCTGTGTTGCAGTGACCAAAGATGGCCTGTAATAGAGTAGAAATTCCTTGGGCTTTGGTGACATACAGATTTTAGTCAGAATCCTGCATCTGCCACTTACTATTGTTGTAGATTTGGGCAAGTTTCTAAACCTTTCTGGATGTTATTCTTTTCATTTGAATACTGATGAAAAAATAGTACTTATGTGCAAAATTACTGTGAGAATAAAGATAATATAAGTAAACAAAGCAATTCTCATTCTGGCCATAGAATGTGCTCAATACTTATTATTGGACACAACAATTGCAATGATAGCATCATGAACTGATTCTGGCCCACGTCTGCTTGCCATTCATTCATACCTGTTTCACTCATGAAACTCTTGATCAGGAATGACTGGAAAATATCTGTTTTGATTTAGTTAAATTCATCTCATCCTACTTCCCCTTTTGTGGTCATTCTCTGATTATCTTCTGTGTGCTCCAACCTTACCCATTTCCCTTTTATCATCACTCTGACATACTAGTTGCAAACAGTTCTTGGTTATTCATCCTGAAACTGCTTCACGTTCACCACCTGGATTTGCATTTCCCTAGCAGTGTCTGTTCTTATGATTACATACTCTGTTTACATGCAAATAGGTTTGTTCCAGCTTCATGTTAGTACCCTCTGAGGTTGTTAAGTGAGGATATATTCAGAATGTTTGAATTTTGGCAGGGAAAGAAGAACTTCCTAGCTGAGTGCTTCCTGAGAGATTTTCATCCTACAATGATAAACCCTTTGCCTTCTGTGTCCTGCTCTCAAATATCTATCTCTCTGCCACAGCTGGGCTTAAACATTATAATTTCTGCTTCCTTACTGTTTTGTAGTTTAACCATTTTATGAGAACATACAGTTCAAGGTACACATGAACCTTGAATTGTCCTTCTGGGAGTAAGGGTGGATTTCTCCTGCTACTCCCAGGATCCTCTACCATAGACCCTATTATTTGCCTACTCAATATCCATTTACCCCTTCTTTCCTGCTGATAAATCCCATTTTCATTCAAGGAAGAAGTATGCCCAGCCCCAGACTCACTTTTCCAAGTGGCCAGGCAATCCAGTTCTGAGCAATAACATATAAAGGGAAGCCTTCCCTAGAAGGTGTTTGCTCTTTGTGACAACAAAGGACAGAAGTGATTTCACTCTGTTCTGTGTCTTCTTGACTGACAATTGTTAGTCAATTGCCTGAAGCTGGTGCATCCTGCTTCCCAGCCAGAGATATCAAGCATGAGAGAAAGAGCAAGTACGACAGTGACTCTAACTCTGAATTCGTCAAGCTCCTGAGCCAGCACCAGCAGCTGCCCACCTTCTGATTTCTTCTCAAGTCAGAAAAATAAACCTGTATTTATTTAATCCTTAAAAGCGGGGTTTTCTTTTCTTTTCTTTTTCTTTTTTTTTTTTTTTGAGACAGAGTCTCACTCTATTGCCCAGGCTAGAGTGAGTGCCATGGCATCTGCCTAGCTCACAGCAACCTCAAACTCCTGGGCTCAAGCAATCCCTCTGCCTCAGCCTCCCAAGTAGCTGGGACTACAGGCATGCACCACCATGCCCGGCTAATTTTTTCTATACATTTTAGTTGGCCAATTAATTTCTTTCTATTTTTGGTAGAGACGGGGTCTCACTCTTGATCAGGCTGGTCTCGATCTCCTGACCTTGAGTGTGGGGAGCTGTCCTGAGAACGGGAGCCTTCGGGGATGTGCTTGCTTCGCAGAACACTGGGGTCCTTGGTGACATAGCAACTGCCCCCAGGCGTAGCTTTCCCATCTTAAGTGCACCAATTGTTCCATAGTATAGGCTTGAATAAGTAGAATAGTTAATAAGCAATGGAATGAAATTTGTCTCAAGATTGAGGAAGTAGAAAAGTTGTTCTTAAGATGATAACCAGCCTCGCAGATTCCAGAAAGTCCCGCCCTAAGATCCCAGGCTGGAAGAAGTAGATAATGGAAAAAGATTACCTTCAGGCTTAACTAAACAAAGATCTTGTGATAATGATAGCTAGAGGGAATGTGATATGTGGGCTTTCAGTTCTGTTTCTTCTATATAAATAAGGCCTCGAAATAAACACGGCATGGCAGTCTTTACAGGCTCCGTCCTCCCGTTCCCATCTGTGTTTTGTCTCTTTTTTTCTTATCCTCACCCCCAACTCCAAGTGCCGCACATTGCCGGCTGGCTCTGGCACTTGAGCGATCCACCCACCTTGGCCTCCCAAGAGTGCTAGGATTACAGGCGTGAGCCACCGTGCCCGGCTAATTTTTTCTATATATTTTTAGTTGGCCAATTAATTTTTTTGTATTTTTAGTAGAGACGGGGTCTCTCTCTTGCTCAGGCTGGTCTTGAACTCCTGACCTTGAGCGATCCACCCACCTCGGCCTCACAGAGTGCTAGGATTACAGGCGTGACCCACCGCACCCGGCCAAAAGTGGGGTTTTCTATTATTTGTTGGTGAATGATTCCTACATAATACCCCTCTCTTCTGGTTCCCAAAATGATTTACTAACCAGAAAGAATTTACAAGTTGGATACAAATTAAATGTATAAATATATTTTTTACCCGATTATGTTTCTTGGAAGAACATTATATTGTGAAATGTTAATAGATATTCTAGGCCGGGCGCAGTGGCTCATACCTGTAATCCTAGCACTCTGGGAGGCCGAGGCGGGAGGATGGCTCAAGGTCAGGAGTTCAAGACCAGCCTGAGCAAGACTGAGACCCCGTCTCTACTAAAAATACAAAGAAATTAATTGGCCAACCAAAAATATATAGAAAAAATTAGCCGGGCATGGTGGCGCATGCCTGTAGTCTCAGCTACTTGGGAGGCTGAGGCAGGAGGACAGCTTGAGCCCAGGAGTTTGAGGTGAGCTAGGCTGATGTCACGGCACTCTAGCCCAGGCAACAGAGTGAGACTTTGTCTCAAAAAAAAAAAAAAATTTAAACAGGTATTCTGTAACAAAAGAGTTCCATGGTCAAGTGAATTTGAGTAACACTGGGATAAGAGAAGTTTAATAGGTAGTCTTTGCAGAAGGGCTTCAGACCTCTTTTTTTCTTTTTTTTTTTTTTAACATTAGTGTTCATTGTGAATCTACAAAAGAGGTTTAGAACATAGTTTATAGTTTAGAACATTTCCCAAATTTATTTGACCACAATACCCATATTGGCTACCTATTGCTCTAAGAAATTACCCTAAAACTTGAAAGCTGAAAACAACAAACATCTACTTTTTCACAGTTTGTGTGAGTCAGGAATCTGGGCGTGGCTTAGTCAGCTGTTTCCGCCTTAGGGTCTCTCACAAGGCTGAAAGCAAGGTGTTGGCGGGGGAGTGGTCATCGAAGGGCCCTGTTTGGGGGAGTCTCTGTCTAAGCTCACTCTCTTGGTGGTTGACAGGCCTTAGAAGATCTGCCTCCAGGCTCACTCCCGTAGTTGCTGCTGGCAGGTCTGGGTTCCTGCAGTCTCCACAGCTGCCCCACAACATGGCAGCGGGTCGCCCCAGTGTGAGCGATGGGGGAGAGAGAGAGGGAGATGGGGAGGGTGTGAGGTGAGGGGTAGGGGGAAAAGTGTAAGATAGAACACATAATGTTTTTAAAAGTTATTTCTTTTTTGTGGTAAAATATACATAACATAAAATTTACCATTTTAACTATTTTTAAGTGTATAGTTTGGTGGCTTTAAGTATGCTCACAGTGTTGCGCAACCATCACCACCAAGCAAGTCCAAATCTTTCTCATTTTTCAAAACTGAAACTCTGTACTTGTTCAGTAATAACTTCCCGTTCGCCCTCCCCACAGCAGCTGGCAACCACCATTCTGCTTTCTGTCTCTGTGAATTTGACTTCTCAAGCACCTCATACAGAATCACACAGTGTTTGTCTTTTTGTGTTTGGCTTACATCACTTAGCATAATGTCTCAGGGTTCATCCATGTGGTAATATGCATCGGAATGTCCTCCCTTTTAAAGGCTGAATGACGTTCCATTGTGTGGATAGAACACCTTTTGTTCATCTATTCATCTGTCAATGGGCACTTGGGTTGGTTCCTCATTTTAGTAATTGTGAATAATGCTGCTGTGAACATGGATATACAAAAACCTGTTTGAGTCCCCGCTTTCAATACTTTTGAGTATATGCCTAAAAGTGGAATTGTTTAATTATATGGTAATTCTGTTTTTAATTTTTTTTGTCTTTATTGAAGTGTAATTTACATTTCATGTCTTTACTCCATTTTAAGTGCACAATTAAATGGTCATTAGTAAATTTACCAAATTGTACAGCTATTCACATAGATCAGTTTTAGAGGATTTCTCACCCCCCATTGAGACCCCTAATACTCATCCCTAAATACACTTCAAGCATGCCCCTCCTCTTCACAGTGCTCACCACATCCCCCGGATGTGGGTCCACCCCCCCCAAATCCCCAGTGAACACCACCACCATTTGAGCACCATAGTGTCAATCAGTCAATACCAATTTGATGGCGAGTACAAGTGGGGCCTGTTCTCCGGGTCTTGTGTCACCTCACTTTGAATAATGGGCTTAAGCTTAATCCAGGATAATATAAGCGGTGTCAGCTCACTGTTGTTTCTTAAAATTGAGTAATATTCCATCTGTTTTTAATTTTTTGAGGAACCATCATACTGTTTTCTACAGTGGCTACACCATTTTACATTTCCACCAACAGTGAACTAATGTTCCAATTTCTTCTCCACATCCTCCTCAACACTGGCTCTTTTCTATTTTTATATTTTATTTTACAGTACTATGGGGGTACAAATGGATTGCTTTTGTAATACAGGGTTAAAAGTGTGACCGTCACCCAGATAGTGTTTATTGTACCTGTTAGGTAGGTTTTCATCCATCTCCGCCTTCTCATTCCCCCCTGCTTGATTTCCTTTGAGATTTACTTCCCTCTATGTGCAATTTTTGTTTTTTTTTGAAAATAGGCATCCTAATGAGTGTGAGGTGGTATCTCATTGTGATTTTGATTTGCATTTCCCTAATGATCATTGATACTGAACATATTTTCATGTGCTTCTTGGCCATTTATATATCTTCTTTGGAGAAATATCCCTAATGATTATTGATATTGAACATCTCTTCATGTGCTTCTTGGCCATTTATATATCTTCTTTGGAGAAATATCTATTCACATCTCCCATTCTGTGGGTCATCTTTTCACTCTCTTGATAGTGTCCTTTACTGCACAGAACTTTTTAGTTTTGATGGAGTCTAATTTATCTAGTTTTGTTGTTGTTGTTGTTGCCTATGCTTTTGGTGTTATTTCCAAGAAATCATTGCCAAATCTAACATCATGAAGCTTTTTCTTATGTTCTCTTCTAAGAACTTTATAGTTTTAGCTCTTATGTTTAAGTCTTTGATCATTTTTGGGTTAATTTTTGCATATAGAGTAAGGGTTCGACTTCACTGTTTTGCACATGAATATTCAGTTTTCTCGGCACCATTTATTGAAGAGACTGTTCTTTACTCATGGAATAGTTTTGGCATCCTTTTTGAAAATGAAAATAATTTGACCATATATGTGACGGTTTATTTCTGACTCTCCATTCTATTTGGCCAGTATGTCTGTCTTTATACAAGTACCACACTATTTTGATTATTGTAGCTTTATAGTAAGCTTTGAAATTAAGAAGTGAGTATTTGGACTTTACTTCTTTTAAGACATTGTGTTTTTATAACCCAATCTTGTAAATGGTATCCCATATGTCATATTCTATTCATTAGGTGTCAATCAATAAATGAAAATCATACTCAATGACAATAGATTATGCGGTGTTTGAATACCAGCGGTGGGCATTAGTGGGGTCACTGTAGAGACTGCCTACCACAAAATGCTTTTTCTGTTTTACAAAACACCTACTAACATTTCAAGAGATAACATTGTTTTGTAGCTCATAGTTTGAGGGAAAAAATGAAGCAGAGACACACTGGGCACCCCCAGAAGGACCAGAGTTTTAGTATTTTGGTTTTACTCACTACCCTACCCAAGTAAGTTAGCCAGAGTGACTTTGTGGATCAGATGAACAGAAGAAAAGGATGACTATGCTTGAGCTGCCCTGCTAGTCTAGTTGGAGGGACTAAACACATGAGAAAAATATTTATTGAAGAAAAAATTCAACAAACATTTGCCAACTGTCGGCTAGCTGCCTAGCATTCTACCAGGTGCTAAACTTATCAATGAGACATCAATGTACATGTAACTCTTAAGAAGCTAAGAAGTGGGATAAGGCAGGTGACATCACAAAGTGAAGTCACCTAGGAAAAGCGGCTTATGGATACTGTTATGTCCGAAGTTATGGGGGAAATGCTATGGGCATGGAGGGTATTTCAGAAAGAGGCATTATTCAGACACCCTGGGGTAGTAGGTGAATTATGTGCAGAAAGAGATCATGTTAACCAGGCTCATCAGGGAGTCTATAGGAGAGAAGAATGGAGACCACATTAGGGCTGTCAGAAGGGCTTCAAAGCCCAGTGCAATCGATATTCTAAGCAAAGGTGAGTGTTTGTAGGAGCTCCGGCATTTGCTCACTCCCTGAAAGCCAGCTCAATCTGAGACTGTGTGGACCCAACTTCCGCAGGCTTTCATTTGGCTCCCAGAATAATAGATTTCCTGACCCCCTGTCTATTTCAAATGAACCCTTTAAAACATTTAATTATTTTTTTATATTTAGCAAAGTAGTGCATGTCCATAGTTAAAAATCAAAGAATTCTAAAAAGCTTATGTCAAAAAGACCAGACCCGACTCGAAAAAGAAAAAAAAAGACCAGCTCTTGTTCCCATCTCTCCTCCCTCCAGAGTCCTGCTCCAGGGCAGCAGCCCACAGAGCTCTTTCATCTGCTTTTTCTGTTATTTACATTCCTATTTCTAAGTAATATGCTCACACATCTATTTCTTTATATCATTTTTACATAGTAGCCAATGACTTCCCTAAATGCTTGATGAATTCCTCTGGTAAATCTCTGGGTGTAGAGTTTGCACATTAAAAAAAAATGTTCCAGTCCTTCATCAGTAATGGATCTGTTCAATTTTCCATTTCTTGTGAGGCTAGTTTAGGTAATTAATCTTTTTCCAAGAAGTCAACCATTTCATGTAACTTCCCAAAATTATATGCATAGTCTTGAGCATATAATTCTCTACGGTGGCTTCAATCTCTTCTGTAAGGGTGAAAATTTTTCTCCAATAATATTTCTTATTTCGTGTGTTTGTTGTCAACTTATTTGAAAAAATCAAGTTAGCTACATTTTTTTGTTACTATTGTTTTTCAAAGAACCGGGTCTTAGGTTTATTTGTCAATTCTATAATTTTTCCCACATTACCTAATTCATTTATTTCTGCTTTTGTTTTTATTAATATTAATAATTCCTTCTGTTTCTATGTAATATTTTCATTATTATTTTAAAGTGTTTTATATTTTAGTCATGGTTTCCTCTTTGATCCAAGAGTTGTTTAAGAGGATAAGATCTTTTTTCCCCTCGTTAGTGTTTTCTGTTGTTTTGCCATTTTTTTGCTTATTTCTTATAATATCTTTCTATGCTTACCCGTTTATTATAAAGGATATTACTAAGGATACAGATGAAGAGATGTGTAGGGTGAGTTATGGGGCAAGGGTTGCAGAGCTTCTATGCCCCGCCTGGGCATGCCACCCTTCAAGAACTGCCACGTGTTCAGCTAACTGGAAGCTCCTCTTATGGTATCCTTAATAGAATACCTATTGGTTTCCTGTTCTTTCTTCTTTTAAATTGTTACTCATCTTTGAATGAGATGAATTCATCTAAGACCAACTATGTGGAGGACAAACTATTCTGTTCCAAGAAGGTTTTCCTCCAAACCCCATGTTGTGTCTCAGTGGGTTCTTTTGGACTTAAGTTTCTCTAATCAACAGAGATTAACAGCCGCAAGGCTACGGACTGAGTATCTTCCCTCTACCCTTCACAGGTATTTTCAGGTTTTCTTTTATTCAAAATGGTGTCCATTTCTGTTTCACATTCTCTTAGTTACCTTCAGGTGATTTCTAAGAAGAAAAGGGGGAGATGTATCTTTATTCTAGACCATGTTAAAACCAGAAGTCATGATTTCATTTTTCATCTTTAAAAAAAATTGGTCACTGCTTTAGCAATTCTGTTAAACTGGTGACTGTTTACTATGTGACTGTTTACCAAAGTGACCTGAATCTAACCAGTCTGTTGATATAAAAATATCAACATTCTCCACCGGATTAAACATAACATTCTCCTTTGGATTTAAGCATAATAATATATTCAGAGTCTCATAACATAATATCTCAAATGTCCAGAATACAATCCAAAATTACCTGGCATAAGAAAAATCAGGAGAATTTCAACATACAATAGAAAAGACAACAGATGCCAATGCTGAGATTATGAGAAGTCACAGATGTTGGAATTATTTGACAAAGACTAAAGCAGCTTTTACAAAATTGCGTCAATTAGCCATCATGAATACTCTTGAAATGAATAAGAAAATAGAGAAACCCTCAGCAAAGAAATAGAAGACATTTAGAGGAGCCAAGTAGAAATTTTAGAATTTTTAAATACAGTAAATTAATTTAAAAACAACCCCACAAAACACTGGAAGGGCTCAATAGCAGAATGGAGATGCCAAAGAAAAGAGTCAGTGAACTTGAAGATAGATTCATAGAAATCATCCAATCTGAACAACAGAAAGAAAAAAAGATGAAAAAAAGAAAGAACAAAGTTTCAAGGGCCAGTGGGACAAAAACAAACATCTAACATTCACGTCATTGCCATTTTAAAAGGAGAGGAAGAAAAGCCTAGCATTAAAAAAAATGCTGGACATAACAATGGCTGAAAATTTCCTAAATTTGATGGGTGACATAAACCTGCAGATTCAAGTAGCTCAGTGAACCTCAAACAGGATAAACCCAAAGAAATCCACATCTAGACACACAATGATGAAACAGAAATCTAAAGGCAAAGATAAAACATTTTTGAAAGCAACCAGAGAAAAATGACACATTACCTACAAAGAAACAATAATTCAAACAGCTACAGGTTTCTCCTCAGAAACCATGGAGTGCAGATGGAAATGGCACAACACTCTTAAGCTGTGGAAAGAACTATAAACCCAGAGTTCCAAATACAGCAAGAAGTATCTTTCAGGAATAAAGACAAAATAAAGGTATTCTTAGGCACACACACACACACACAAAAAAAAAATTAAGAAAATTCATCACCAGCAGGCCCACTTTTAAGAGAATTGCTAAAGGAAGTTCACTAGACAAAAAAGAAAATAATACCAGGAGGACATTTGAATCATCAGAAATGAAGGAAGAAGAAATAGAAATGATAAATACCTGGGTAAGTATAAAAGAATATTCTTCTCTTGAGTTCTTTACAATATGTTTGATGTTTAAAAGCAAACATTACAACATTGTCTGAAGGAGTATCAATATATGTAGATGTAATATGTAAGACAACTATGATATAAAGTTGTGTGTGTGTGTAAAGAGACTTATTATATGTTGATAAAATTTAAATGCTCCATTTAAAATAACAAGGACCTTGCTAAGAGAATAACAAAACAGGGAGAAATATTTTAATATATCTGACAAAAGACTTGTATCCAGAGTATATAGAAAACTCCCAAAACTCATCAGCAAGACAAACAACCAAATTTAAAAACGGACAAAAAACTTGAACAGACACTTCACCAATGAGGATATATGAATAGCAAATAAGCCCATGAAAAGATGCTCAACATCATCTGCCATTAGGAAAATGCATATTAAAGCCACAGTGTGATACCTCTGTACACACGCTAGAAAGGCTCAAATTAAAATATTAAGAATACCAGATGCTGAGAAGGATCTGCAGGACATCTGGAACTTCCATACATTGCTGGTAGGAATAAAAAATGGTACAACCACTCTGGAAAAAAGTTTAGAAACTTCTTGTAAATTAATATGCACTTACCATATGACCCAGAATTCTCAGTCCTAGATATTTACCCTAGAGAAACAAAAAACGTATGTATACACAAAACCTATGCACAAATATTTATAGTAACTTTATTTGTGACAGTAAAACTCTGGGAACAAAGCACATATCCTTCAACAGGTTAAAGAATAAGTTATCGTGCATACACACAAAGGAATACTACCTAGCAGTAGTGTTGATGCATGTAACAGCTTGGATGAATCTCAAAGACATTATGCTGAGTGAAAAAAGCCGGTCTCAAAAGGTTACATAACGTGCAACCCTATATATATGTCATTCTCAAGACACAAAACTGTATTTATAGAGAATAGATCAGTTGATGCCAAGGATTAGAAGTGCAGAGAGTGTGTGACTATAAAGGCAGAGTGTGAGGAAGGTTTGAAGGGAGGAGCTGTTCTGTACCCTGGCTGAGGCGGTGGGTACCTGAACATATGCACGTGTTCAAATTCCAAGGCCTGTACACCAAAAGAAGTCAATGTTACTATATGATAATTAAAAAAATTAAATTAAAAACATTAATAATGGTGGACTCTAGATGATGGATATGCACATCTTCCCTGTAAAATCCTTTCAACTAAACTGTAGGTTTGAAATTTTTCACAATAATATGTCATAATAAAAATTACCAATGCTTAGCCCTTACTCTCAGAAATTCTGATTTAATGGGCCCAGGAAGGCCTGAGCCTTTGTATTTTATGCATTTCCCCAGGGTAGTGGGGATGGGAAGGGCAGGGCCAGTGACGAGAGGCCATGCCCTGTAAAGCCACAGGTGGTGTCATACCTTCCTCTCCACTTCCTCACAAGGACTCTTCCTTCCCACCCACTATCCAACTTTCTGATAGTCTTTCACAATAGACTCACCAGACTCAGCAGCTGAAATTTTAACCTCCTTGTTTCCTCCTCCTGCTCCTCCCCTGCCGTCAGTTGTTTGCCATTCTTGCATTTGAAACTTAGGCCGCTATTCTGTTTCCTTTCAGTTTGTGTTTACGGAGCCTCAGATGCACTAGTGCGCACACTCCACACCAACACGCCTTTGCTCATGCAATTCTCTCTCTTCCAGAAATGTCTTCCACCTGTTGTTACAAAATAACTCCACACTTAATTATCTCGGATGCGGAGACTGGAACCATTCCCTACGGAGTTCTAAGCAATGAAGCCTGGAAAGTGTGAGTGAAGCCTTTCTGCCACCCACGTGAGATGATGATAATTAGGAAGGAGGGGAGGAGAGGAAAATTGTACTCCTGGGTTCAGAGGTGGACAATGGGAAGAAGCCAAGAGCAAGAGGCAGGAATAGAATTCCGAAGGCGGCGTGGAATATTGGAAAGAATCCAGCGCAGAGGTCAGTACCCTGCATCTAGCCTCTTCTTGTCTGGGCTGTTCTATGAAATACTCTGTGCCTCAGGCCATCTGCTTAATGTCTTCAGGATTCAGATGCGTCATCTGGAGATTATGGGATTTGAACCAGATGACCCCTGCAGACCTGCCCCTTCCAGCCCTCGGTGGTTCTACACTTCTGATGGGATTAGATGATTCTAGGAGGGACAGGCTGTTATTACTCATTTTCATATTATTGTAAATTACTCCAAGTAACCTGCTTTCTTAAAAATTGACATAGTCTAGGATTGAAGAAAAATGAGGTTTGACTGGAATGCAGGAACAGGGCACGTAATTTGGAAACGTCAGGGTTATTTTTTAAGAAAAGGTAAGACAGAGGATGAAGCCCCACAGGAGGGCGCTGGTGAGGTTGTGTTATCTTCCCGTCACAGATGAGAAGGAAGGTTCCAGAAACATGTATAATAATGTCGCCCAGCTAGCAAGGGAAGTCATTAGAAGAGCGGTGCTCTTGGCAAGTAGAAGAAAAACACAGGAGGAAGGAAGGAAGGAAGGAAGGAGGCTGCTGGAGCTAAACTCAAGTACTCTAGAAATTTCCTCAGGCCAAACTGAGGGAGAAGGGGGAAACACCGTGCCTTGATTTTTCCTTGTGCTCCACCCAGAGGTTTTCCGGGTCTTTTCCTTCCCTTTCTGCTCTTGGTGCAGAGGCCAGGAAAAGGAAGCCACGGCAGGAAGATTGGGGACTTTTTATGCAACCAATAAATTCCCATTAAGCCTAAGCATTTGAGGGAGAATCACAGATTTACTCAAGTTTTCTGAAACGGGAGATTTTAGGGAAAATTGACCAGTAAAAGGCGATAATGAGTCCCTTGCTCCAGTGACAGCGGGGCCCTAGGGCAAGTCTGCGGTTCCTGGGTGCCTGCACGGTCTATTGTGGTAGAGACGGGAACTGTGAGACGGCGAGTCTAGAGATCAGGCCCCTGTGCCCCGCGTTCGGGCGGGACTGCGATTCCGTGACTACGGTCTGGGAATAAATACCCTGACTGTTGGGTTCGAGCCGAGCACCTGCGTCAGGTACCGGTGCGCGCAGCCGAGTGGTGCGACGTTCTTTGAGAGGAGGGTCTCAGCCACCCAGGGACGCTCAGTAGAAGTGTCTTGCTTGCTTCAGTCTAGAGAGAAACCGTTCCGGCACTGGGTGGCAGTATGGCGTTTCCCTTTGTGTCGCCTAAGTGGCAGTCCTGTATCTTCCGCACCTGAGGAACCGTGTTGCTCCGGGCCAGCCCAGCCACCCTTGCCCTCGTGTCCCGCTGCCCGTGTCTCCGTCCCTGCACATTCTGAGCTTCAGCCGTGTGTGGCTGTTGTTGGTAGTGATTTAGAAGAGAGAAGGATAAACGCTTGGGATCAGTTCCGTCTCCTTTCCCTCACACCGTCTTTCTGCGCCTCCGAACTGTCTTTGTTTTGTGAGTAGAGATTGACAATGGATGCTTGATAAAAAGGGCCACACACAACACTGTCGGGGAAATCCATTTCTGGGCTGAGATGTAAAATACTTCTGCTCAAAATATTCTCTGGGGGAAAAATCCTAATGAAAAGAAATAGGACATTTTTAAAAGGACGAACTGGTGCTCTTGGCCAAGGGCGGAGGTAGCAGAAAGTGGCGCGTTATGAAGTTACGTGTAGGGCTGCTCTGCCATCTGGTGGGCAAAGTGGCACCTGCAGTTTGTAAATTGTACTCCAAGGCCCCCAGATTTTTACGAATTATAAAGCAAAACAAGAAAACGAACTATCAAACAAGCAAACAAAAAATAATCCATAAAAATCCTAAATAAATAAGGAACAAAAGGTTGCCAACTTTTTATTTTGCTAAGTAATATTTTAAAAAATTGCACCTACGTTTGGCGATCTTACCTTTAATGGATAGTAACTCCTCAAGAGACAAAGTGTTTGGAAACTCCCAAACTGAAAGAGAAAGCGTTTTCATTTTTCCCAAGAGAAAAAAAAAAAAGGATAGCCCTTTAAATTGAATATTTGGTGTAATGGAATTATGATTACATTCTTTCTTATTTTTGTAATTTTGTTAACAAAGGAGTGAAAAATTTATCAAGGTTTGGTATTGGTTAAGGATTGATATTTAAGAACCACTGGTATTTGATATTTAAGAACCACTGGTCTAAAATATTTCGTGTAAACATTTTATAAATATCTGAGGACTCTGAGATGTTTTGGGATAGGGACTTGGTCTTAAACCACCATATTTAAAATTGTCTTTAGGGCCCATTTTCAAACAAACATTTTCTTTTTAAAAAATTCTCATTTCATTTGTTTCTGAGTCTTGAGGATTCCTGTGGGGTTCTCACTCTTGTTCCATCTTTTCCTGTTTTGGGAGTAAATTGCCTCATTCTAGTGTTTTCACAATACTTCCCTGGTGGTTGCATGTGTCTTAGGCTGTCTCTGTTGATTGTGCAAAGTAAGCTCGAGCACCTGCTGTCTGTTACGTAGTATATTTATGACGTGCATAGTGGACCAGTATGCATTATGTACATCATAAATCACACACAGACTAGAGAAAGTCCAAATATGAAATAAAAAATATTAACAGAAATTCCCATCAGAAATATTTTAAAAACAATTTTTAAGATTGGCAAGAGTATAGTATAGATCAGAGATTGGCAAACTTTTTCTGCAAAGGACTAGTCGATATTTCAGGTTGGCTGTACATCTCGGTGGTGCCTACTCAACTCTGCCATTGTAGCATGAAAGTAGCCATAGAGGACAGGGAAACACGGGCACGATGTTGGTCCCATAAACCTTTGTTTATGGAGACTGAAAATTGAATTTCATATAATTTTTCTTATACACAAAGTAGTTTTCTTTTTTTGATTTTTTGCAACTGTTTAAAAGTGTAAAAGCTGTTCTTTGCTCCTGCAGCAGGCCAGTTTGGGCCACAGGCCATAGTTTGCTGACTTTTGATGAAGACACAGATTCCAAAAGGGACTTCAGGTTACAGTCATGTTTTAGAGGGTGATGGTTTGCATTTGGTCCACATCTACAACTTGTCAGAAAATAAATCTGTGGAGATTTGGGACAAAGAGTGGATTGATATTCAGTAGAGATGCATAACCCTCAAATGTTTTATGGGTCTGTTCCCGCCAGGTGGTTTGGGTGGAAGGGGAGTTTGTTAGGTGGATGTTGTAATGGTGTAAGCACAGGAAACCGGCTCCAGAGCAGGTAAATGGAGATGGATACAAAAGACAAGGTGAATTGAATGGATGGATTGAATGTTGAGGAAGATTCAGGATGAAAGTGGACAGAGAGATGCTGACTTGTGTGAGTGGAAGGGAGCTGGTCCCATGAGCAGAAACAGGGGAAGGAGGAGCAGTGGTGGGAGCAGATGACAAGCTCAATTTTAGCCATGATTTGAGGTACGAGAAAAATACCCATGTGAATACATCCAAGGAGAGACACAAAGGCGTAAATGACAAGGGCACACTCAGGAAAGGGAAACTGCTGGGTATGGCTGGATTGTTTTTGTGTGTGTGTGTGTGTGTGTGTGTGTGCACGCGCGAGCTCACGTAGCACGTGGGTGGTGGAAAATAAAATTGAAAAGGCAGTTTGAAGCCAGAATGTGAAGGACCTCAGATGCTTAGGGCCTTAGGAACCTGATTTGTTTAACATGTGTGTGCAGCAACCTGAATCAGGGTATAGGCGTGTAAAACCTGATGATTTGGCGAGGGGGAAGAGAGAGGAATGAGTTGCTTATGCTTATGACTCAAAAATAAGGTCAATTAATTTGCCAACACTGTTGTAAATGGGCAAGATATTATATTGTGTTATATTATTTTCTATCTGCATATAAAGTAGATATCATACATATATGTATATAATATATATATATCTCCTAGCATGCATAAACCTTAAAAGAAAAGGGTCAGGAAGGCTTACGTAGTTTATCGCTCTTCTGTATTCATATTAACTCTTGATGATGAGACATTGGAGTAGCCTAGACGTGTGCCCAGACTGACTGGCTACTGGGCAGAGTGTAAGGAATTACAGTAAAAGATGGCAAGCATGGATTCACCTCCAGGTTCAAATTACCTCTGGATAAGCTAAGCTATTATAGTGGGAACGGATCTCACTGTACAAATCCAGGTATGCAAAGTGTATCAGATTTCTTAATTTCCTTTAATATCAAATTGCATCTTACTCAAAATCTCCAACTTGCTGACAGGAAATTAAACCTTAGTCATTATCGGAAGTTCCTCACCCCAAGAACATACAAAGGTCCAAAGGTCACCCAGTGCTAAGTCATTGGGGAGGCCTTTCTGGTCAGTGGTTGCCAGCCACTGTCTGTCGAGTGGCCCACATCTTCGTGAGTTTGTCCCTTCAGGGCCATTACCCTGCTGTCTCCATGTCACCTGCAGAACATGGGAAGAATTTCCAAGGCTTTGGACTTCACTGCTTGGGGTCCAACCTCTGTCCGTACGCCACACTGGGAGCACATTAAGAGAGGCATCTAGTACCAAGTCAGAGAACAGAGGAGGCTTCTCGGAGGATGTGCTCTTTCTGCCAAAGCATTCTGCTTCATGTGTTATTTTCCCTTCTTCTCTTGTACCTTCTAGTCGACTAACTTCCCACTTCTCTCCTCCCCATCCTGTCACACCTGCTTCTGTCCCTGCTGGAGTGGCCTGGCTCGCTCCTTCCCCTTGCTCTTCATGTTGCTGAGTCTTTCCTCAGAGATACAAGAAATGCTGGAACAATGCAAACAATATAATTAGCTATGGTAAAGTGTGAAGAAGGAGTTAGGAAGAAGGGTAAGTATTAATATATGTTAATTCTTTTTTTAAGAGACTCTGAGCACATGCTCTTCTTATTGGTCTTATGTATCCATCTATCTAGAGGTAGATTAGGATTCTTATATAAGGAATGCAAAGGAAAGGGAGAGAGTGAGAGAGGGCTATGGGAAAGGCAGATTCCACCTTTTCATTTTTTCCCTTCGGTTGAGGCTGAGACGTTCAGGAACCACAGAGTCTTTACCTCCACCATGAGATTCAGCAAGCCACTCCCTGCCTCCCTGCCATACACTAAGATGACAGTATGGAGAAGAGCTGGAGAGGCAGGCAGGAGACTGAGCATTTTGAGGGGACAGGCATTCAGTGTTCCATACAGAGTCTAAGTGTTCCCTAAAGGGGCAATTTAGACTACTGTACTGGATTCAGCTAAATCTAGATAGACACTCTTTCCTACTTAACCACTGTGTAGGGGCTTATGAGAGCACTGAATCAGTGAGACACAAAGTTGCTTTATTTTCTCTCACGTCTGAGTGTACTGTGAGTCAATTTCCAACCTCGTGTGCCATACAGAGGAGGGACATGGGAGAGAGGGAGGAAATTTTAGAGGCTGTAGCATAGATAAAGGCAGAAGAAAGGAAGTTTGGAAAATAGTGCGCAATCCAATTTGGCTAAAATGTTGGGTGTATATGGGGCATCCTGGAGTGAGGAATTGGTAGATATCAGTGAGAGCCGAGTAACATCAAAGGATTGAGAACAGAGGGATGCTATGATGGGATAGGTCCTCACATGTTAAGTTGAATATCTGAACATTTTTTTGATCTACAAAGACATAGTGACTTTATAAGGTTTCCCATAGCATTTAAGACAGCTATCTTGAGTTCCTGTGACATTAAATCTAATTTTCATTTGTTGACTCAGGATCTACGAGCAGGAATCTCCTAATGTACACATTTTTATTCAACAAATTCTTTGATTATTTTTCTACCTTTGCTAATTCCCTTAGTTTTTTAAATCCATGGTTTTATTTTATTTTTTAAATTGATACATAACAAATGTACATATTTATGTGGCATATAATGATGTTTCAATACATACAATGTTTAGTGATCAGATTAGGGTAATTACCATATCATCTCAAACATTTATCATTTCTTTGTTTTGGGAACATTCAATATCCTCCTTCTAGCTATTTAAAACTATGGAATATATTATTGTTAACTATCGTCATCCTATTGTGGTATAGAACACTAGAACCTGTTCCTCCTATCTAGCTGTGATTTTGAATCCTTTAACAAATCTCTCCCTATTCTTTCCTTCTCCCCACCCTTCTCAGCCTCCAGTGTACTCTCTTTTTACTGTTATTTCTTTGAGATGGACCTTTTTTAAGCTTCCACATATGAATGAGAATATGTGGTGTTTAACTTTCAGTTTCTGGCTTATTTTATTTAACACAGTGTCCTCCAGTTCTATTCATGTTACTGGGAATGACAGAATTTCCTTCTAATTAAAGGATGGATGGTATTCCATTATGTATATGTACCATATTTTCTTCATCCATTCATCTGTTGTTGGACACCTTGGTTGTCCATATCTTGGCTATTGTGAATAGTCCCTCAATAAACATGAGGGTACAGATGTCTCTTTGATATACTGATTTACTTTCCTCTGGATAAATGCCCAATAGTGAGATTGCTGGATCATATGGTAGTTTTATTTGCAGGAAGCTTCATACTGGTCTCCACAGTGGCTGTACTGTTAAAAGTTTATATTTCCACCAACGGTGCATAAGAGTTCCCTTTTCTCTGCATCCTTGCTAGCATTTATTTTTTTGTCTTTTTGATAATACCCCTCCTAAATGGTGTGAGATGATACCTCATTGTGGTTTTGATTTGCATTTCTCTGATAATTAGTGATGTTGAGCAGTTTTTCACATGCCTGTTGTACATTTGTATGTCTTCTTTTCAGAAATGTCTGGTTCAGGTCATTTATTCATTGTTTTTAATCAGATTTTTTTTTCCTGTTGAGATGTTTGAGTTCCTTCTATACACTAGATATTAATCCCCTGTCAGATGAATAGTTTATAAATATTTTCTTTTATTCTGTAGGTTGTCTTTCCACTCTGTTGATTGTTTCCTTTGCTGTGAAGAAGCTTTTTAGTTTGATATAATTCCATTTGTTTATTTTGCTTTTGTTGCCAGTGCTTTTGAGGTCTTACTCATAAAATCTTTTCCCAGATCAATGTCCTGAAGTGTTTCCCCTATGTTTTCTTCTAATAGTTTTATCATTTTAGGTCTTTGATTCATTTTGAGTTGACTTTTGTATAGAGTGAGAGGTGGTCTAGGTACATTCTTCTGTGCATTATTTACTGAAGAGACTGCCCTTGTCTCAAAGAGTATTCTTGGCACCTTTGTAAAAAATTGGTGAGCTACAGACATGTGGATTAATTTCTGGGTTCTCTGTTCTGTCCCATTGGTCTATGTGTCCGTTTTTATGCCAATACTGTGATGTTTTGGTTACTACAGCTTTACAGTGTATTTGAAATTAGGTTGTGTGATACATCCAGCTTTCTTCTTTTTGCTCAGGGTTGCTTTGGCTATTTGGGGTCTTTTCTGGTTTCATACAAATTTTAGGATTAAAAAATTTTCTGGGAAGAATGTTATTGGTATTTTGATAAGGATTGCATTGAATCTGTAGATTGTTTAGGTACTGTGGTCACTTTAACAATATTAATTCTTCAGATCCATGAATACAGGATGTTTCCACTTGTTTGTACCTTTTTCAATTTCTTTCATTGGTGTTTTGTACTTTTCCTTGTAGAGGTCTTTCACCTCTTTTTTTTTTTTTTTTTTTTTTTTTATACAGAGTCTCGCTCTGTTGCCCAGTCTAGAATACCATGGAATCAGCCTAACTCACAGCAACCTCAAACTCCGGGGCTCAAGCAATCCTACTGCCTCAGCCTCCTGAGTAGTTGGGACTACAGGCATGAGCCACCATGCCCAGCTAATTTTTTCTATATATATACATTTAGTTGTGTAGCTAATTTCTTTCTATTTTTTTTTTTTTTAGTAGAGACGGGGTCTCTCTCTTGCTCAGGCTGGTCTCAAACTCCTGAACTCAAATGATCCACCCACCTCAGCCTCCGAGAGTGCTAGGATTACAGGTGTGAGCCACCATGCCTGGCCCTCACCTCCTCGGTTAAATTTATTCCTATGTATTCTATTTTACTTTATTGGTAGCTATTGTAAATGAGATTGCCTTGATTTCTTTTTCGGCTAGTTCATTGTTCATGTATAGAAAAGCTACCAATTTTTATATGTTGATTTTACATCTTGCAATTTTACTGAATTTATGGATTCTAAGTTTTTTTGGTAGAGTCTTTTGATTTTTCTGTATATAAGATCATGTTGTCTGCAAATAAAGACTGTTTGACTTCCTCCTTCCAATTTGGATGCCCTTTATTTCTTTTTCTTGTCTAATTGCTCTGGCTAGGACTTTTAGTACTATGTTGAGTAAGAGTGGTGAGAGTGGGCATACTTGTTCTGTTCCATTTCTTAGATGAGCTTTTCCTTATTCAGTATGATAATGCCTGTGGATTTATTGTATATAGCCTTTATTATGTTGAGGTACTTTTGTTATATACCTGTCTTATTGAGAGTGTTTATCATGAAGGGATGTTGAATTTTATAAATTTTTTTTGCATCTATTAAGACAATCATATGGTTTTTGTTCTTCATTCTATCTATGTGATGTGTGACATTAATTGATTTGCATATGTTTGAACCATCCTTGTACTTCTGGGATAATTCTCTGTTGATCATGGTGCATTATCTTTTCGATATGTTGTGGGATTCATTATACTAGTATTTTTGTTGAGAATTTCTGCATCTGTGTTCATCAGGGATATTGACCTGTAGTTCCTTTTTTGTTGTTGTTGTTGTGTCTTTGGTTTTGGTATTAGGGCTATACTGGCCTTGTTGAAAAACTTATATAATGTCTTTCTTTGTGTTTGTTTACAGCTTTCTACTTGAAGTCAGTTTTATCTGATATAAATATAACTACTCTTGCTTGCTTTGGGTTTCTATTTATGTGGAATATCTTTTCCTATCTCTTCACTTTCAGTCTATGTGTGTCTTTACAGGTGCAGCAAGTTAGTCTATATCATTTAAATGGGGAATTCAATCCTTTTACATTTAAAGTGATTATTGAGGCTGGGCATGGTGGCCCATGCCTGTAATCCTAGCACTCTGGGAGGCTGAGGTGGGAGGATTGTTTGAGCTCAGGAGTTTGAGACCAGCCTGAGTAAGAGCGAGACCCCATCTCTACTAAAAATAGAAAGAAATTGGCTGGACAACTAAAAATATATAGAAAAAATTAACCGGGCATGGTGGCGCATGACTGTTATCCGAGCTACTCAGGAGGCTGAGGCAGAAGGATTGCTTGAGCCCAGGAGTTTGAGGTTGCTGTGAGCTAGGCTGATGCAGGCACTCTAGCCTGGGCAATAGAGTGAGACTCTGTCTCAGGAAAAAAAAAAAAAGATAATAAAGTGATTATTAAGTGATTATTAATAAGTGAGGACTTACTTTCTTAATGTCTTTTGTATATCACTTGTTCTTTGCTTCCTCTCTTCCTGTTTATTTTTGTGATTGTGTGGCTTTCTATAGTGATAAGATTTGATTCCTTTCTCTTTCACCTTCATTTACCAGCTGTATCAATGAGTTTTATAGTTTGACATTTTTCAAATTAGTGATTGTCATCTTTTCACTTCCAGATATAAAACTCATTTGAACATTTCTTATAAGATCAGACCTGTAAATTTTTTTTTTATTCATTTCTAAATGATAGCTTTTCTGGGTATAATATTCTTGGCTGACAGATTTTTTTTTTTTTTCTTTTGGTACTTTGATGCTATTTTATCCCAGCCTATAAGGTTTCTGCTGAGAAATTTGCTATCAGTGTAAAGGATGTTCCCTTATACGTTACCTGATGTTTTTCTCTTGCTGCTTTTAGAGTTGTTTCATTGTCTTTGACTTTTGACAATTTGACTATAATGACAGAGGTCCTCAGAGAAGACCTTTTTGAGTTGAATCTATTGGTTCTTTGAACTTCTCAGACATGGATGTTCATTGCTCTTCCAAGACTTGGGAAGTTTTCAGCTATTATTTCATTAAATGTACTTTCTATGCTTCTTTTCTTCTCTTCTCCTTCTAGAACATCCATAACATGAGTTTTTATTCACTCAATGGTGCCTGATAATATAATGGTGTCCCATGAATCCTGTAAGCTTCCTTCATTCTTTTGTATTTTTAATTTTTTTTCTGCCTGTGTTATTTCAAAAGGCCTACCTTCAAGTTTAGAAATTTTTTATTCTGCTTAGTTTAGTCTGTTGTTGAATCTATTGATCATATTTTTATACCATTTATTGAATTCTTCAGTTCTAGGATTTCTGTTTGGTTCTTTGTTATATCTTTTCTTTTGTTGAATTTGTCATTCAAATCATAAACTGTTTTCCTGATTTAATTGAATTGTCTATTTGTGTCCTGTTTTATATTATTTTATTTTGAGACAGAGCCTTGTTCTGTTGCCCAGGCTAGATGTTGTGACATCAGCTTAGTTCACAGCAATCTCAAACTGCTGGGCTCAAGCAATCCCCCTGCCTCAGCCTCCTGAGTCGCTGGGACTACAGGCATGGGCCACCACACCTGGCTATTTTTTTTTTTCTATTTTAGTTGCCAGACTAATTTCTTTTTATTTTTAGTAGAGACATGGTCTCGCTCTTGCTAAGGCTGGTCTCAAACTCCTGACCTCAAGTGATCCTTCCACCTCGGCCTCCCAGAGTGCTAGGATGACAGGCGTGAGCCACTACCCCCGGCCTATTTGTATTCTCTTGTATCTCACTGAGTTTCCTTAAGATTATTGTTTTGAATTATTTTTCTGGTATTTTATATATTTCCTTATGATTTGGGTCTGTCTATTTCTAGGAAATTGTTTTTTTACTTTTGAGGTGTAACATTTCCTTACTGTTTTATGTTTAATGTGTCATTATGTTGATTTCTACACATTTGGTTGAAAAGTCACCTTTTCTAATTTTATGGATTAGGTTTCATAGGGAAAGAATTATTCATGTGAATGGGTCTTGAGGTGTCAGTTTGGCAGGGGGTGCATTGGCCTTTGTTCTAGGTGGACACAGTAGTGTAGCCTTCACATAGTTTCATCAGCTATAATCCATACTAGTGATGTTTGTGAGTATCTCAGTGGTCCAGGCTGAGAGAGTCTGTGGCAGCAGTGACCAGTTTTGGCAGGGGTGGGCTCACTGGGCTATTTCTTAGGTGGGGGCATATTCATGCACATGATGCGTTAGCTAACTTTGCGGTTTGGCTCGCTGGGATTGGTGCCATGAGACTGTTACTTTGGCAGGGAGCATGGAGCTCAGTTGCTTGGCAGGCCTGGGGTATGCCTGCCAGGAGCAGCCTGTGGGGATGTTTCTTATGCCCAGGACACAGGCATACATCTGCTCAGCTATTCTGGAGGCAGGTCCACTGAGGGGTGGGCCTGGGATGCAGGCATAAAACTGCTCAGCTGGCCTGGCATGTATGTATTCAAGGGATGGTCCACAGAGCTATTTCTCAGGCCCAGGATGTAATCACACAGTTTCTTGGCTGACTTGAGGGGTGTGCCCACCAGGGGTGGCCCACAGGGATGTTTCTCAGGTCCATAATGTGAGACTGCCCAACTGTCTGGGGGGTGTGTCAGCTGGGGGTGGGCCATGGGACTGTTTCTCAGGCCTGTGTCATGGTTGCGCAACTGCTTGGCTCGCTTGGGAGTGTTACTGCAGGGGGTGGCCCTCAGGGCTGTTTTATAGGTCTTGGACATGGATGCAAGGCTGCTTGGCTGGTCTGAGGGTGTGTCTGCCAGGGGCGGTTTACAGGACTGGTTCTCAGGCCCTGATTGTGAGTGCAAGGCTGTTGGGCATGCCAGGGGTCTATTTGTAGGAGGGAGACACTGCAGGGTTGTTTCTTAGGTCCTGAGTGTGGATGCATAGCCACTTTGTCATTCTGGGAACATATCAACTATTTGAAGGCTTGGGGCCTCTCCTGTTTGGGGGAGGGTGCAAAGTGGTTTGACCAGCTCAAGGGTGAGTTCACCTAGAGTGGGGCTGCCAGACTGTTCTTCCAGCTGAAAGTGTGGTGGCAGAGGTTGGTTTCCCCACTGTGCATGACCAGAGTCACAGCCGATCCTGGTGCCAGGCTCTGCACAGCTGGCATTCAGCCACAAAAGTGGACGTGGTGGAATGAAGATGGAGCCCCAGTGCTGGAGAGGTGCAGTAGCTACTGCCCCCCCAGAAGAGGGCACACTCCAGAGGTGGCTCTGATGTGCAGATGATGCTGTGCTGTGCAGCGTGGCTGACGGGGAGTAGCTGGGGGGTAGGGAGTGCACACCTTGTGTTCCTAATCCTGGGCAATGCAGCCGTGTGAGTTCCTGGCAGCTTTCCAAAGTGGGCTCAGGGCTTTTGAGAACTGTGGGATTCTCCTGTTGTAAGGACTGTAGGTGTTTGTGGGGGCAATGGGGGCTGGTGAGATTCGTCTGCTTACCTATTCCCCCAAATGGGAAGTCCCTCCTGACTCTGGGCAGATCTGATCTGGGTCGGGGAGACGGGACTGCAGAGGTTGGGTGCCTCCACACTGCCCTCCTGGACTTCCAATCACTGCAGGTGAGTCTCCACTCACCCTTGCACTCCAGTGCTCTCCCTCTGACACTCCAGTTGAATCTTAGCTGTTCATTCATTGCCTTGGTCCTTTCTTGTGGGGAGGGGATCGAGTGCCAGGTATCTCTAGTTAACCATCTTGTTGACGTCACTTCAGTTATTATTATTTTTTAATTTAATTTAATTTATTTATTTATTGAGACAGAGTCTCGCTCTGTTGCCCGGGCTAGAGTGCCGTGCCGTCAGCCTAGCTCACAGCAACCTCAAACTGCTGGGCTCAAGCAATCCTCCTGCCTCAGCCTCCCGAGTAGCCGGCCTTATTGTTATTTTTTAATAAATTCATACTTCTTTGTTGTTTTTTTCTTTTCCCTACAGGATACCATTGAAAGTGATTGTTGAAGGCCGGCGCCGTGGCTCACGCCTGTAATCCTAGCACTCTGGGAGGCCGAGGTGGGTGGATTGCTCAAGGTCAGGAGTTCGAAACCAGCCTGAGCAAGAGTGAGACCCCGTCTCTACTAATAATAGAAAGAAATTAATTGGCCAACTAAATA
>CAUYRT010037316.1:0-17935 GCA_963574885.1 Lepilemur ruficaudatus
TTAATTGGCCAACTAAAAATATATATAGAAAAAATTAGCCGGGCATGGTCGCACATGCCTGTAGTCCCAGCTACTCGGGATGCTGGGGCAGAAGGATTGCTTGAGCCCAGGAGTTTGAGGTTGCTGTGAGCTAGGCTGACATCATGGCATGCTAGCCCGGGCAACACAGTGAGACTTTGTCTCAAAAAAAAAAAAATTGTCAGTAGATTTGGTTTTTCTTGAGGCTTCTCCCCTTGGCTCGCAGGGGCCTGCATTCCTGTAGTGTCCTCTTATAACCTTTTCTCTATTCCTGTACATGCCTGGTGTCTCTCCCTTTTCTTAGGACACCAGTCATATGGATTAGGACTGCAGTCCCCAACCCCGGGGCCTGGTACCTATTAGGGACTCGGCTGCTGCCCCCCCCTCCCCAGTCCATGAAAAAATTGTCTTCCATGAAACTTGGGAGGTGGGGGGAGGTGGCGCACAGCAGGAGGTAAGCAGCCGCTGCCCAGCAAAGCTTGGTCTGTGTTTACAGCCGCTCCCCTCCCCAGAGCTCGCATCACCGCCTGAGCTCCGCCTACCTCTGCACCTCTCCACCCTTGTCCATGGAAAAATTGTCTTCCATGAAACCAGTCCCTGTTGCCAAAATGGCACTGGGGACCCCTGGAATAGGGCCCACCTTTATGACCTCATTTCACCTTAATTAAAGGTTATTAATTAAAGGCCTGTCTCCTAACACAGCCATATTAGGGACTATGGTTTCAATTTGTGAATTATGGGGGAAACATTGCATTCCATAACAGTCACCTTTATAAAGGGTGTTAGTCGCTCCCTCTTACTGGTAGGGGGTATGTTCCAAGACCCCCAATGGGTGCCTGAAACCTCAGATGTCAGTGCACCCTATTTATACAATGCTTTTCCCCATACATACATACCCATGATAAAGTTTAATTTATACATCTGGCATAGTGAGAGATTAACAATAATAACTAATAATAAAAATAGAAAAATTATAGCAGTACACTGTAATAAAGGTTATGTGAATATGGTGTCTCTCTCTCTGACACACACACAGACACACACACACAAAGACATACATGCACACACAGATTATATAATACCTTGTATTATACTCAACTATTTTCAGATCACATTGGACCCCTCAGAAAGCAAGACCTTGGATAAGGGGGTCCACTGTATTACTATTTGTATTATGAGTGTCATATGGCTTATTTCTATGTATGTATAATCCCTACAAATTAGAGTTATTATTTTTTGCTTTAAACAGTTTTCTTTTGAAGAAATTAAAACAGGAGAAAAAGTTTTATAGTTTACCTGCTTATTTATATATTTTGGGCCTTTTCATTTTTTAATGTAAACTCAAGTTTATATCAGGCATTTTTTTTGTCTTTCAGCCTAAAGAACTTCCTTTAATATATCTTATATGCCGGGCACAGTGGCTCACGCCTATGATCCCAGCACTTTGGGAGGCTGAGGTGGGAGGATTGCTTGAGGCCAGGCATTCAAGACCAGCCTGGACAACATAATGAGAGCCCTATCTGTACAAAAAAATAGAAAAATTAGCTGACCTTGGTGGTGTGTGCCTGTAGCCCCAGCTACTCAGGAGGCTGAGGCAGGAGGATTGCTTGAGCCTAGGAGTTTGAGGCTGCAGTGAGCTTTGATTATGCCACTGTGCTCCAGCCTAGGCGACAGAGCGAGACCTCATTTCTTAAAAAACAAAACAAAACAAAAAACCCACAATATTTTTTGTAGCTCAGATCTTAGATCTGCTGGCAACAGATTCTCTCGGCTTGTCTTGTGTGTATGCATACTCATGGCATCTCTCTGTGTGTCCAAATCTCCTCTTCTTATTAGGACACCAGTCACATTGGATTAGGGTCCACCCCGATGGCCTTGTTTTAACTGAGTCATCTCTTTAAAGAGCCTATCTCTAAATCCAGTCACATTCTGAGATACCGGGATTAGGGCTTCAACATATGAATTTTGGGGGGTTTCTTAGTTCATTTGTGTTACTATCACAAAATACCTGACACAGTAATTTATAAAAAACAGAAATTTATTTTTGACAGTTCTGGAGGCTGGGCAGTCCAAGATCAAGGCATCAGTGCATTTGGTGGCTGATGAGGGCTGCCCTTGGCTTCCACAATGGTGCCTTCTTGCTGCGTCCTCATGTGGCAGAAGGAGGCAAAAACAAGTGAGTGCTGTGTCTTCGCACGGCAGAAGAAATGAGACGTGAGAGGGCAGAAGGCACTGGGGTCCTCCCTTCTTATAAGAGCATTATTCCATTCATGAAGATGGGGCCCTCATGACTTGATCACTTGCCCAAAGGCCCCACCTCTTGTTACCGTCACTGTGGGGTTTAAGTTCCAACATACGGATTTTTGAGGAACACATACATTCAAACCACAGCAGGAAGGACGCCAGTCAGTCCATAGCAACCAGGATGCTTTAGGCTGCAGGCAAGAGAACGTTCAACTAATATTATCCTATATGAATGGCCGTCTGGGATGGGGCAGATCCAGGGTTGGGTCAGTGGCTCGGTGTCTTCAGGGACCAGGTTCTGTATGTCCTTCTACCCTCCCATCTTTAGCGTGTTACCTTCTGATCTGCAGACTCGCCAGTTCTTGGGCAGAAAAGAGCTTCCTCAGCAGCAGGTACGTAGGCTCCTGCCAACCTCATTCTATGGCAGGAAGCGTGTGTATGTGTATGAAGAGGCAGGACCCAGAGAGCGCAGCGATAAATTTGTTCTCTTGTGGAGTCTGTCTCTCTCATCAGGGGTAAAATCTTCCCTAAAGCCTCATCGGCCAGAAGTGAGTCACAGCTTCCCTTGAAAGTGAGTGGTGGGTGTTGAGGGAGAAGCTCTGTGGTAAGAGATCGGCTGTGCCCATAGGAAGAAGAGAGAGGGACGTGGTTATTGGGTAGACAAGTGGCATCCGCACTAGCCCTGGGCTCCCATGCCCTAGCTGTCCAGCCGAGGCCATCACTGTTCCTGGTAATAATAATCCCAGGTTATATTGGAATTAAAACTAACCACCTATGATGACAGTTGGGAGGAAATCAAACGATATGGAAAGTGTTAGAAATCACATATACTTAATTTCTACTAACAGTGACTTTTCATTGTTAAAGATCATGGATTTTAAAAAAAATAGCACTACTTATTTTGGAGAAAACACCGTGCATTTGAACCAGATGTTTGTCAAATAGAGAGTTCCTTATGTTTCTGGAAATGTTTTACCGCCCCAGTAATCATGGCAAACATTATCGACTACTTAGGATGGTGTTTCATACACATTATTTAATTTCATCTTTAGAATGGATCTTTGAGAAAGGCACTATTGTTCATGCTCATTTACAGACTCGGGGTTGAGGTTGAGGGAGGTAAAACAACCCACTGCCCATGTCTGGCCAAGGTGGGGTTCACACCCTGGCCACTCAGCTGCCTCCCACGCTTGTGCTCTGGACGGCTACAGGGTCTCACCCCTCAACAAAACTGCTACAGACGCCCTCGCTTTCTGTGAATTCTCAAAGGCTGCCACCTCTCCAGCCAGGCAGGTTCTACTTATCTCTGTGTTTCAGTCTTCACATTCTGTTTCCATTGTTGTTGTCTTTGGTTTGTTTTCTTTTCTCTCTTTCTTTTTTTTGCGATGGTGTCTTGCTATATTGCCCACGTTGGTCTCCAACTCCTGGGCTCAAATAGTCCTCCTGCCTCGGCCTCTCTTGAGTAGCTGGAGTTACAGGCACGTGCCACCATGCCTGGCTTTTGTTGGTTTTAATAGTGTCAGTAGAAGGATGAGCCATGGGGGTGTGCGGCGCTGGTCACTACACATCTCACGAAGTGTGAGGCGTGTAATCTCCCCTCCGTGAGAGCCCAATGCCCGACAGCTTTTTGCAATTCCAGTAGACATCCAAGAGGTCATTTTAAATTGAGATTGCCCTTGAGATATTTTGAAGCATGTTATTTGTTATAAACTTTTAAAAATGATTTAAAATATTATAAGGCAAAATTTATTCAAAACAGTGCCAGCTGCAGTCATCTACCTTCAACGTGGTAAGTTCACTGAAACACAAGTCTGTAAGAGCCTGGTGCCGGCTGCTTTGCTGCTGGGTCTTTACGCTCTTCCACCTTGCGGTCCTTTCCATCTGTTGGCTGCTGTTGTGCTAACACTTCTAGATTTTCTTAACACCCTTTTTACTCTTTCATTATAAAATAAAACACAAACATAAAAAGCCACACAAAACAAATGCACAGATGAGTGAATTATTACAAAGCAAACACCCATATGTATCACTAGCACTCAGGTCAAGAAATAGGACTTTGCCAGCCACCCCCAAACCCTATACCCCATCCTGATCGCATTCCCTTCTGTCCCTCCAAAAGTAAACACTATCCCGACTTTTGTATTAATTACTTCCTTGCATCTTTAGTTTTACCACCCACGTGAGCATTCTGACCCACTAAGTTTAGCCTTGCCCATTTAAAAAAAAAAATTGATGTGTCTTTTAAGTCTTTTTTAATCTGCAGCTTGCCTTACCATGCTCCTTCCTTTTAAAAAAATAATTTATTTATTGAAGGACCTGGGCTGTTAGATCGGTAGAGTTTCCCACAGTCTTAACAACAAGAAAGATGCACACTCGTGGTGCAGGTCAACTTAATTCCTTTGCCCCCTGTTTCCTGCATCTGGGTCCAGAGGCTTGATCAGACCCAGGTTTGATCCCGTTAGTGAGATTATAGGGGGTGGTGTATTCTTTCACTGGAAGGCACATGAGGTCTGGTTTTTTCACTCTTTTTTGATGATGGCAGCTGTTAATCCTCTGTTAATTCATGGGGGGTTGCAGAATGGTGACATTCTATCATTTTGATTTTGTTTATTAGCTGGAATAATTTTATAAGGATGGACTCCCCTCAATCTGTTATTTGATTGCCAGTGGTACAATTCACATAGGAAAAGCAGGATAAATGCTTGATTTTTTCCTTTGATTTACCCAGTTTTTAAGAATTGATTTCATGTCATTCTCAGAAGGTGGCCAATTAGGATTCAATTGGGGTTGTTTTGTTTTGTTTTTGTTTTTAAATTTTTTTAGAGACAGAGTCTTGCTCTGTCGCTCAGGCTGGAGTGCAGTGGTTTAAGCATAGCTCACTGCAGCCTGGAACTTCTGGGCTTGAGTGATTCTCTCATCTCAGCATCCCCGGTACCTAGGACTAGAGGTGTGTGCTACAGTGCCTGGCTAATTTTCTTATTTTTTTTTTTTTGTATAGACGGGGTTCTGCTATGTTGCCTAGGCTGATTTTTAATTGCTAGCCTCAAGCGATCCTCCCACCTCAGCCTCCCAAAGTGCTGGGATTACTGGTGTGAGCCCCTGCACCAGGCCACGGTGGTTTTTTTTTTAATTGTTATGAATTCACTGAATTAAATATATCTGATGGGCTTAAGTCCATTGAAATTTAAATTTTTACTGGGACTGAAATCGTCCCATCTTTGATTGGTGGGAGTCTCTACTTCAGTGGCTCCTAAGTTCTCCTGACGTTAGTAATCTTGATAGCTTCCTGCTATTGGATTTGTTAAGGTGATCTGGGCATGTCTTGTACATTTCCTGCCTAGACTAGGAATCAACCATTTCTCCAAGAATACCTGGTTTCTTTTAACATTATTAATTCAGGACCATAATCCAGGCACTAGGAATTCTCATTCAGTAGAATGGTTATTATTTGTAGGCCTTTTCACGGGTCAGAGCTAGGAAACACACACACACACACACACACACACACACACACACACACACACAGACACTCTTATATACAAACACTCATATAATGATAAGATATTTTGCAAGTTCATAATATTTCCAATTTAAGTTCAAGACTACAGGGCTTTTGTTTAACCTCTTATGTATTACATTTTTATTTCCTTTTTTTCACAATTAGAATCCTGTTTTTTTTGGTCACAGGGGAGATAGAATATTGTATAGTTACCTATTTGGTTGTCCCATATTACATATGCAGTAATCTCCGAATAACAACATAAATACTGCCATTACCAGCTATCATTACTGAAAACAGTACAAATAAATTCTTTGGTAAATGCCATATTCATTCTTCCTCTTCTTGTGTATGCGTGTGTGGGTTTTTTTGAGACAGAGTCTTGCTCTGTTGCCCGAGCTGGAGTGCCGTGGCATCAGCCTAGCTCACAGCAACCTCAAACTCCTGGGCTCAGGCGATCCTCCTGCCTCATCCTCCCGAGTACCTGGGACTGCAGGCATGCACCACCATGCCCGGCTAATTTTTTGTATTTTTAGTTGTTTGGCTAATTTCTTTCTATTTTTAATAGAGACAGGGTCTCACTCTTGCTTAGGCTGGTCTCGAACTCCTAAGCTCAATCAGTCCTCCTGCCTCGGCCTCTCAGAGTGCCAGGATTACAAGCGTGAGTAACCGCACTTGGCCTACACATTTTGATTTAAAGCTCTTTCTCTAGTAGATTTAGTAGGAGGGGCTCATGGGAACAGTATTCCCTAATTTCCTGATAACACTTTCTGTGACCTTTGTAATTGAAGGTCAGTTTTGCCTGATACAAAATCCTGGGCTCACATTTTCTTTCCTTGAGAATCTTAAATATGTCACTCCATTTTTTCTGACAGAAAGTGTTGTCAAAAAGTCTGATGATGATGATCTCAGTTTTTTCCTCTCTACGTGATCTATTCTTTTAGCATTTTTGAGAACATCAAAAATAGGTCTATATCATTCAGTCTACACAGCCTTAGCATTCCAATAGCGTGAATAGTGAGCTATTATATTGTTACTGAATCTGAGTTTCTGACTTGGTCAACCCTGGTGCCAAATAATCTCTCCTTGTTAACCCAGCATAAGCCATTTACTCTCAGTAATGATGAATTTTTTTGTTTTTAATCTTGTAACTTCAGCTGAACCTGGTAAAGGGTACAGAGTTAGCACTAAACATATACTTGTTTATGAAGTAAATGATGTGGAGGGATGTGGGCTTTTTTCCTTTCCTTCTTAGCCTGTCGGGATCTGCCCGGTCCCTTTGACTCTTTTCCTCCGATCAGCAGAAGCTTTGCCTCAGACGCAGCTGTGCCCACGCAGCCAGGCCCTCCCTGAGCAGAGGGTATGTGGGTGCAGCACCCATCGGACTGGGTTGTCCCTGTACTCCCAGTGTTAGGTTTTCGGGCTGTGTTCTCGTTTTATTGCACTTTCAGGACGAGCACAGTGGTCCCTGTGCCTGCTTGCCTCCCCGTTGTCCATACCCTGACCTCTTGTTTCCTGGCTTTGTGGCCCAGGCCCCTGGCAGGGGGGGCCTAGACCCCACCCCCTGTGACCGTTCTCTTCTGACCACTGCTGCCTCACTGCGTGCGGGGGCTGCCACTGCCCAGAGAGACCCTTTCTCCCTGCCTTCCCTTCCCTTTCTTGGTTGGACTTTTTGCTCTTCACTTCTTGGCCATCAGAACATGCAGGGCATTACAAAATGGGGACCCTTGGCCCAAATGTGACCCAGATGCATTTTGCTGAACTTACACACTGTGTTTAGCTTTTAACACTTAAACGTCAGTTCATGGGGCTTTTGCGCCAGTTTGGTCAGACTCTGCTGCTCCCTATTGTGATACCTCTGGTTGGTCACACATTTTGTTTATCTGCCTGACTCCCATAGACAGGTGAGTTGGTGACCTCTGAACTTTGGTATCTCATGCTTCTCAAAGCATTCACTGTGTGAGTATAACCGTGAGCTGCCTGATGTTATGCCTGCCCTGAGCTAATTCAATGAAATGTCCTCGCCTTGGTTCTCCCTGTGAGGTCCTGGACTGTTGGCCATGCAACTTTTTCTTTCTTTCTCTTAAGTTCCCTGGTCACATGCATTAACAGGGAACAAAAGCCAATCTTATAAAAATATTCAGCCTACAAAAGTCATGGTGAAAATAATCTAGAAGTAATAGGACAGGCATGGTGGCACATGCCTATAGCCCCAGCTATGTGGGAGGCTGAGGTGGGAGGATTGTTTGAGCCCAGGAGTTGGAGGCCAGCCTGGGCAAGATGGCGAGACTCCATCTCTATTAATTTTTAAAAAAGAAGAAGAAGAAATAATGGAATAGTGATTTTTCCCTGATGGATGTGAATCCTGAGGTGATCTTTTATTTCAGGTCTAAAGACAAAGGGAAACCCTTTAGCCTTGACCACACCAGGGAGATCTTGCTGGTAACAAAGGTTTGATGCTATGGAGAAGCCATCATAACATGAGAAATTGCCACTTTTCTGTTGCTGGTCAGTACTGAGCTGCAGTGTCGGGCTCTCCATTCCTGGTCTGGGCTTGTGGGAGGCAGCCCATGAGCCTGACCCGCCCTAGTGAGTTTTCCCCCCAGACCTAGTGTTGCAGGGCTCAATTGAAACAATCCTGGGGATGACTCTTTGCTCCTGAGACTCTCCAGAGACAAATAAGGACTTGTATAAAAACGTAACTGTTTTCTATTCTACTTTTATGATTTCAAACAGAAATCATGCTGAAGACTTTTTCTTCTTTGCCTATTGTCAGCTACCTGTATTGTTGCCTTTTGCCTCAGGTTAGCCCATGTGTGCACCACGCATAGCAGTAAAGACTCAGTATTTACTGCGTATTCACCATGTGGCAGGCATTGTTCTGAGATCCCTATATACATTGCCAAATCCCTCAATAACAGTTTGAAATAGGTTCTATCATTATTATCCCATCTTAAAGATGAGAAAACTGAGACTGCAGGAGCTTAAGTTGTTAATTAAGGTCAAGAGGCAAATCTGATATTCAGATCCATTGATTCTTAACCATATTGCTGTACTTCCTCTTGCAGAAACTACACCTCTGACTTCGCCTAGCCAGATTGCAGGTGCCTGCTGTGGAGAGAGAGCTAGGCTCCAGGGCTTGGTGGCTGGAGCTGGCTACTCTGTGATGTTAAGATCTGAATAGACTTTTCTCAGAGCTGTGAAAATCCCTGATTTAGACTCTGAAGCAGGACCGGGGTGGGGTGCGGGGAGCAATACAGATATGGCTGTGGGTCTCACACACACAGCCCGAGCGGCCCCAGGTTTGCGCATGCATTGGCAGGGGTTGAGAGCCTCTTGCTGATAACAAGCATGTTACCAGGCACTTGCTTGTTAACGCCTCAGCGAGGGACAGAAGAAGAGAGGTGAAACCTAAATGTGTCAATTTAGTGAGTTTGGTGGAGAAAGAAGTTAAAATTATCTAAAAATAAGGTGTTTTAATTTCTTACTACCTGTGCTAGCTCTACACATTCTGTTCTCAGAATCTATTTTTTTTTTTTAACTTAAAGCATCATTTCTATCCAGAGAAACATTATAGGCAAATTTTGCTTACATGGTATTTTTGAAATAGTTAAGCAAAGAATGCAGCTGTTATTTGGTAGTCCGCAATGAGAGAAGCTCTGGACAGGCATGCGGGAAGTGGGCTATTTAGAGGCTGTGTGATTTTGCTGAGATATGCAAACCCTCTGGACCATAACTGCCACACCTGAGACATGTGAAGTATAGACTAGACGGTCTCTAATCATTCCGAGTTTGGGAAATTCTGTGATAATTATCACATGTATTTTTCATTGTCATTTTAAGTATGGAAACCAGGGGAGTCTGAAGCCACTGGTAGAGTAAGAAGGGTCGGTCCTGGGTCGCTCCGGGAAGGAATGCTGTCCTGCCCCGGTGTGGAATGAAGGATTCTGCACAAGTGGCTTGGGCTCGGAAGCCAGAGAGATCCGTGGCCCTGAGTCTTCCCAGGAGGCTTCAGAACTACCAAATGTTGTCCTGAGATACTCTTTAGAGTAAATTTATTTTTAGATAATCTCTGTGTTCCCCTTCATTGCTAAGTGACTGTCAGCTGTACTAAAGTCACAAGGAAATCTTGCTTACTTAAGTTTTATACAAGAAAGCTCATCTGCCACAGTGTCCAATAAGCTGATAAAAGTGACCACAAGTGAATTCATTTTGGTATGAAAAAAGTTCATTACATTGTTGTTTTTGAGAACGAACAAAACAAAAACTCTAAACAAAAATATGCATCCACTGCTTATATACTTCCTGGTACTTCCTTGAGAGGAAGCACTGTGCAGCTTTAGAGCAAGGTTGGTCTCTGTACACTGATACGGAAAGATCTCCAAGATAGATTAAAGAGCAAAATAATGATCCCATTATGTTAAAAAAATGCATACTATATGTTTATGAGTGCATAAGCATTTTTTTAGGAGAATGAACAATACACTGTTAGTAGTGGAACTATGGATTGGAAAAGGGGAAAGGAGTTCAACTTTTCATTTTAGACCATCTGTAGTACTTAAATTTTATAATAAAAATATATTTGGCAAAGAGAGAATTTAGACTTTGGTTGAAGTTTTGAGGCATTCTAATACTTCCTTAGAAAAATCTCTATAAAAACCGTATGCTGAAAAGCAAGAAAAAGCAGCAAGGCGTTGTCTGTAAACACTGTAGGCTCCCGACGCGAGGCAGCTCCCCCACGCCACCCCCCCAGCCTTTACTGTCGTCTTCTTAAAACACAGCGGTCTTGTTATTTCATTCCTCAAACCCGGAATAGTCAGTGGCTCCCAGTGTCTATAAGAAAATGTGGCGTGGTGGAGCGAGCCGAGCCCGGGCCTGGTCTGCCGGGCTGTCGTCTGCATTTGGGCAGCGTCGCGGAGGCTGTGCCGTGCACCAGGCACGGTGCTGGCGCGGGAACACCCAGGTGAACTGGGTGCTTTTCAGAACTGTGTACAGCTTCGCCTAGCCTCAGTCTTCCCATTTGTAAAACAAGTTGTCAGGGTTAAATAGAACAGCAAGTGCAAGGCTCCTTGCACAGGGCCCAGAGGACAGTGTTTGCTCGTGTGCCCCACCCTGCTGTCCACTCCTCTGCATGTTTCCTTTGGTTCCCATTCTTACACCCTGCACTGTTCCAGAACACACCCCTCTCTTCCCTGCCTTTGCCTAGTTATACCCTCCTTCCTGCAGTGACCCTTGTGTCACTTTCCTGGACAACAGCAGCCTATATCCTCCTGGAGACACTTCATGCCTCCTCCATGAAATCTCCCCTGGTTCTGTTCTTTACCAGGAAAAAATATCTAGAAGTAATCTCGTCCTCTTAAGATACTGAATAGCGCCGGGCGCCGTGGCTCACGCCTGTAATCCTAGCACTCTGGGAGGCCGAGGCGAGAGGATCACTCAGGGTCAGGAGTTTGAAACCAGCCTGAGCAAGAGTGAGACTCCGTCTCTACTACAAATAGAAAGAAATTAATTGGACAACTAAAAATATATAGAAAAAATTAGCCGGGCATGGTGGCGCATGCCTGTAGTCCCAGCTACTCGGGAGGCTGAGGTAGTAGGATCGCTTGAGCCCAGGAGTTTGAGGTTGTTGTGAGCTAGGCTGATGCCACGGCACTCTACAGCCCGGGCAACAGAGTGAGACTCTGTCTCAAAAAAAAAAAAAGGCTGAAGAGGAGTCCATGAAAAAGGCATAGAAAGATCCAGAAAGAAAGCTGAGAAGCACAATGGAAGTGTGGCGTCACCAGCAGCCTGGGAAGGAAGCTTTGAAATAAAGGGAATAGTCAATGACAGAGACAACAGGACTGACAAGACCTCTTTGGATTTAATGACCACATGGTCATTAAAAAGAGCCTTCCTGTGCCTGGCTTATTTCACCTAATGTCCTCCAGGTACATCCATGTTGTCACAAATGACAGCATTTCCTTCCTTTTAAGGCTGAATAGTACTCCATAGTACTCCACATTTTCTTTATCTATTCGTCTGTCGACGGACACTTGGGTTGACTCTCTCTACCTTGGCTATTGTAAGCAGTGCTTCAGTGAACATGGGGCTGCAGATATCTCCTTGACGGTTCTTTGGGTCTATACCCAGAAGTGGGATTGCTGGATCACACGATCATCCTATTCTCAGTTTTTCGAGGGACCTTCATACTGTGTTGAAGTGGTGGAGGGGTGGCATGGGGGAGGCAAGTCGCAAGGGGTGAAAAAGTGAGCGGCTGAGAAATGGCAGAGGCACAGAGAATGGTAGGTAGCGGGGCTGAGATATTTGTTAGGATAGACAAGACTGAACATCCTTGTACGTTTAAGAGAAATCCGAAGACAGAGAGAGAATACAATGCAAGAGAGGGATCATTGATAGAGCAAATTCTCAGAGCTAAGAGGAGATGGGATCACGACAAACATGTCATTGTTTTGAAAGGGCGGAGGCAGCAACCCAATGTCCAGTATCAGGAGAGCGTCTTGATGAAGTTACAGTACAGTAACAACGGGGAATGTTATACTTCTGTTACAATAACTGTGGGGAGAAAAACATAGGAAGTGTTATAATGTTAAGTGAGAGGGTGGAAACTAAATATAAAATAGTTTATGAACTGATTAAAATAATAAGCATGACTGGGAAGGAATTATGCAACACTTAAAATTGTCGTATTAAGATAATGGGATTAAGGACATTCTTTCCCTTGGTAATGCTATTATATTTATCTTTTCAATAAAAAAATGTTTAGAAGGTAACGTTTTCCTCCAAGAGAAGAGAGAAAGGACAGATGAATCACACAGATGAGGCTTTAGGTGGGCTCTAAAGTGATTTCTCCCCCTTCAGCATCATCAGTCTCAGTGTTAGATGGCAGGATTTGGACTAAAATGTATGAAAATTCCAAAAAGGAAGAAAGCAGTGTGAGCTAGAGTAGGCAGGGAAGGTTCCACAGAGTACATGGGGCTTAAGCTGCGTCTTGAACAATGGAAGCAATGGGTAACATTTGTTAAAGGAAGGGAAAAGAAGAGAAGAAGAGACAGCGTTGTAGAGAAAAGCAAAGGCAAGAAGGTAGAAATGAATAGAACGTGGCATAGGACGGAGCCACTGGCTTAACCAGACGAAAAGCTCTTTAGAAGAATTTGGGGACAAAAGAGCAAATAAGTAGGATAAGGTGAGATTTAGACCTGCCATGATTTAGACCATGCCAAAGAGTTTAAACCAGCCATGATGGAAACTGTTAAATGACCACCTCAACTTACCTCAGTCACTAGGGAGCACTTTCTGCCTATTGGAAGGGAAGCCGGGGGAGGGAGACGCTTTCTCGGAGTGCCTGTGAGCACAGGTACAGCGTTTAAACCACCATCCTTGCCTTGTGTGGGTTGGGCTGCAGATGTCTGTCTCTCTTGCACAATTTGGCAGCAATAATGGCAAGTAGGAATGTTCTTGAGGCAGATTCCAGGCCTTGCCGCTCTGCTGCAGTTTCCCTCACCCTCTTTCCCTCCAAGCCCCCGCGCCCCAACACACACGCTGCACAGATCAACCAGCTCCATCCCTGCCCACACTCTCCATGGCCACTGCCTACTATAGCCCCAAACCCACGGGCAGCTCTCCTGAGGCCTGCCAGAAATCCACGTTAGAATCCCGGCAGCAGTTGGTGAAAGCTATTTTTAGACTCACCCTCATTCTCTGGCATTATACTAACTCCAACTCACATATGACTGTGCTCTAAAACTCATCGACTCTGGCTGAAACTCAGAATGAGAACACTGATCATAGTCCAGTTCTGTTCCTTGGTCTTCCATCTTGTCATGAGTTCGGATCAATTACATGAATAACCAAAGCCAAACTCTCACGAACTGCCCCGCTTCTCTAGAAAACTCCTTTCCCGCTCAGATCCCTAGACGCACACCCTCCTAGGATAGAGACCCCTGCTCTCCTGCCTCCTGTAGCGGGGAGCATCACTTCTCCAGGAGGCCTTCCCTGATCTCCCCAGACTAATCTCCCCTCCTGGCTCCCCAGAGATAGCGAACCTGCCTAAAGGGAGACGGAGCTTGCCCGTAGTTCTTGGTACCAGGGACAGACAGAGGAACTGTGGCATCTACTTATCCATCCTTGCACTGACAGAGTAACTTCTCAAACTTCAAGTATGTCAAGAAATGCTGGACTCCTCTGCTACACACTATGAACCACCCAGTGAAGACTGCTTGAGAGACACACAGGCCGCTGCAGACACGACGTTGGTTTGGCCTTGTGTGGAGTTCGTTAAGCCATGGTAATTGGCACCAGCAAACGCTTATTAAATTTAGTGGTCTAAGGCTCTTCAACGAAATAGAGGAAGAACACAATCTCTCCCTTTTAGGAAATGACTGTCTCCACGCAATAAAGTATGTTTACCAAAATTGAATTTTATAGGCTCTGGATGAAAATTGTGAGAAGCTGAATGATAAAATTATCTGCCCACAAGCAACTCTGTGTGGAAGTCATCCACAATTTTAAAGAGGAAATTAAGAAACTTCTAGGTCACCATTGTCCAGAAGAACTTTCTGAGATAATGGAACTGTTCCATAAATATGCGCTGTCCAGTGAAGTAGCCTCTAGCCACAAACGGCTATTGAGCACTCTGTGTGTGGCTAGTGCAGCTGAAGAATTGAATTTTTAATGTTAATTTTAATTCATTTTAATGTAAATATCCACATGTGGGTAGCAGCTACCATATTGGACAGCATAGCTCTAGACCATGAAAAATAAAAGTACGATGGCCGCCGTGTGGTAAACTAAATATAGAAATTGCCAACTTATAACATGCTCTTCGGATCCCATCACAAATGCCGCGCTTGTTTCATGGTATGGCAAATGTAACTCTGGACCTGTGTCTTCTCATCTGTAAAATGATAATAACTAAAAATGATAGTAACTGCCTCATACCACCATCAGCTTGACTAGCACCGTGTCCCCGTAACCTGAGAATCAATGTGAAATTCGTGGTTTGGGTTTGCTGGGCAGCCTCTGCCTGAGACTTGGGGCAGGACTGAACTCAGCCACCATCACCCATGACCACAGCAGATCCGTGTGAGGGAGTCCCATATACAGGCTGGTCACTGAGTGAATAAAAAATAAAAGATATCTGCAGTGAATATAAACACTTAATAAATGTAAAAAGAAACTTCCAAAGCTCCCCCATCACTCTTCCAATAAAATGCAATGCTTAGCATGCCGGGCCAAGGTCCTCAGATTCTGCGTGGAAGTCCAGCCAGCGCGGCCCTCTGGGCACCGCCCCCCGAGCCACTTCACACGCCACCCACTGTCCTTTGCCCTTCACCCTCCCTCACCTGGTGGGCTCTTCCTCACCTCAGCCTGCCCTGACTGCCTGCCCCCCTCTAAACAAGTCATTCTGGTCGGTCTCTTCTTTCTTAGCACTAACTAGAATTTGCAATTGTATATTTAATTCTGTGTTTGTTTTCATGTCTGTCTTCACCACTGCAACGTAACCTCCATGAGGACAGAGGCCATTACTTTCTGTTTAGAGAGGAGTAGTTCCATGTTAACTGCTCAGACCCTTGGGCCACGGCTATCTGCATTTGTCTCACAGCTCCACTGACACAGTGCCTCAGTTTCCACATCTATAAAGTGGAACAACAATAATAACTACCTCATGAGGTTGTATGAAGATTAAATGAGTTGGTAGACATAAAACATTTAGAAAAAAGCCTAGCACATAGCAGGCTCTATGAGAGCATTACCTATTACTATCCTTTGTCACTATGTGCCCAGTGCCTGGAACACTGCCCAGCACATAGTAGGTTCTCAGTAAATACTTACTGAATGAATGATTGAATTTCTAACCACTTTTTGTCATCTTAAAGTAATGATTATAATCTCTAAAAGTGTTCTAAATAATTATGTTAGGGACTAATTGATTTATAATTAATGCGATGTTGACTTTTGTTTTTAAAGATGTAGACACCAAATTAACTATCTACCTGCTTGTAACTTCTGAGAGTCTTTTAAATATTATACAATGCCTTTGCAGTGTCTATAAAGTAGTCTTCCAGTGTTCACTCTTGATTCTGTTGACATGATGTAATACATTCAAAATTTTGCCAGGTGTGGTGGCTCCGTGCCTGTAATCCCAGGGACTTGTGAGGCTAAGGCAGGAGGATCACTTGAGGCCAGGAGTTCAAGACCAGCCGGGACAACATAGGTAGACCCCATCTCTAAAAAAATTTGTTTTAAACCTAACCAGGTGTAGTGGTATATGCTTGTAGTCCAGCTACTCAGGAGGCTAACATAGGAGGATGGCTTCAGCCCAGGAGTGCCAGGCTACAGTGAGCTATCATCACGCCACTGCACTCCAGCTCAGGCAACAGAGTGAGACCTCATCTCTGGAAAACACACACACACACACTCACTCAAAGTTTTCTTTGTGATCTGCTAGCCTTGTATTTAGACATAAGTTCTACTTAGTCGTGGTGTGATATACGAGTGTAATGGTTGAGAACATTGGGTTTAGATGAAGACAGACCTGACTTTGAATGCGATTTTACCATTTAGTGACCATTTAATTTTAAACATTGTTTTTCTAAGCCTTGATTTCCTCATCTAAAACTGGAAATGTTAATACCTTCTTCCTCCAGTTGTATGAAAATAAGTTAATCAGGTAAGTTAATATAGTAATTGGCATCTAGTTAAATATAGTAATTGGCATCTAGCAGTAATATTTATTACTGCTCAATTCTTTGCTAAAATTTTATATAAGGCTTTTGTAACTATGCTCATAAATGAAAGTGGCTTCTAATATAATTTTTAAGGACTCTTATCAGTGTTAAGAATAGCACCTATTTAACTAACAGAATTAATTTGGGATCATGCCATCTCTCATTTTTCTACAAAGAGCTTTAATTTTTTTATTACACACTGTAGAAAAAGCAGAATATGCAGAGAAGCAAAATATGAATATTATGTTTATCTGTAATCTCACCACCCCAAAAGAAGCACTGATTAGACCATATATTCTTCCAGACACTTTAAATGTATAAATTCATACACACACACAATACTGATAGAAAACTGGGATCACACTATACATAAAATTTTGTTTCATTCAACAATATATTAATACAAACATCTTTTCACCTTAATAAATATTACTTCCAAAATTTAAATTTTAATGGTGGCATGTATTCCAAGATATGACAAGTGGTTCAGCAAATGCCCTAATGTTGGACACTTAAGTGGTTTCCAATATTTTACCCTTATAGGCATTGCTGTATCAAACATTGTGCTAAATCTTTTTATTAACCCTCAGTCCATCCTCTACCCTTCTCTACCATGCAATTTGCCAGCCTTTAAAATCACTGGGCTGATCTTTGCATCCTTGGGCTTCCTCACCCTCTGGCTTCCTGTGGGTTTGGCCAATGGGAGGCACCAGCAAGAAATGCAAGGATGGAAAAAATGAGAGATCAAGGTATTTATTCCTCCAGTTCCCTTCCCAAAGGCTACTGGTTAGCTGTGTCCTTGAACTAGAGACCACCATACCTGCTCGGAGGTTCCTTCCTGTAGCCACTCTCCCAGGACTCCTGTTACAGCTCCCTCCCCATCACCCTCACGCTTGGGGTGGTCATATGTTCTCCCCTCCCTGCTGCTAGCCCCAGAGTTCACTACTATCCTTGGGTTCCCTTAACCATGCCCGTGCCTTTATACATAGTCCTTCATTAAATTCTCCCTGCTTTTCCAGTTTAAGTGACACTAACAAATATAAATAACTTTGTAGATCAATTCCTCTACGTATTTTTTCCTATTATCATATGGTACATTTATGCATCTGGAATTATTCAATCCCAAGCATGTGTACTTTAAAAGCCTTTTATAATATAGCCAACAGTCCCGACCGGCGGGTACGTTATTCGCAGAACCTGGAGGAGGGAGTGGGAGTTGGATGGGACAAGAGACGTGAGAGATGGAGACAAGACAGTATTCTGATCAAGTCTTGTTTATTGAGCATGAGGTTACAGCTTTTGTAGACAAGTGAGAGGGGAACGCCCAGTCACAATGCAAATTAGGTGAAAAAAGGACTGACCAATCAGGAAGCATTTGAGGAGTTACAGCTTGCAGTTCTCAATTAGGTCCAGTATGTAAACGAGGCATCCAAAAGCATCCAATCAG
>CAUYRT010037317.1:0-30536 GCA_963574885.1 Lepilemur ruficaudatus
GGCATGGTGGCACATGCTTGTAGTCTCAGCTACTCGGGAGGCTGAGGCAGAAGGATCGCTTCAGCCCAGGAGTTTGAGGTTGCTGTGAGCTAGGCTGACGCCACAGCACTCTAGCCCGGGCAACAGAGTGAGACTCTGTCTGAAAAAAAAAACAAAAAATGCAGTGCGTTAAATGGCTGTGACAAATGACAGAATAACCCAGTGTTATGCTTAGCAAGTCTAGCAATGTGTACTAGCAAGTCTGGTATGAAATTTCTGTTGACAGCTTAATTTTGGATTCACAATTATCTGTGCTTTAGGCAGCTTTGAAGTGAAGATGCTATGCTCTGGAAAACTTGAAGAACCTAAAAAGCGGTTCTTGTCAAAGATCTTTATAATGAGTTTGAGTGACAGTTATTTTTGTGAAGCATGAGAATGGAGTAAAGACAATATTTCTAAGTCAATATTTTATTTATTAAAATATTATATATAACTAAACTGAATGTTCTAACAAACATTAGGTTATTTCATCAACATCCCTAAAAGTTATTCAAAATGGCCCTCAAAATTTTTTTGGCTCTTCAGAGTCATTTGTATTTTGGCATTTACTGTAGACTGTCTTCAGAACCCAGGTTCTTAATTACCAAGCTATACTATCTGCATATGGAATAAAAATCATTGGAATGAAACTAAGTTTTCTTTATTCTTGGGAGGGCTAATTTTGTTCTTCTAGTGGTTACATTGAAAGTATTACATACTTAATCCTCTTTGAGAACGGGTGAAGAGAGAAACTTTTTATGTTTTTAATAGCCCTAAAGACCCTGCGCAGAAGCAGAAGAACTCGCCTCTGTCGAGTGTAAGTAGCCAAACGATAACCAAGGAGAATAACAGAAATGTCCATTTGGAACACCCAGAGCAGAATCCTGGTTCGTCAGCAGGTGACACTCCAGCAGCGCACCAGGCTGTTTTAGGAGAAAACTTGATAGCCACAGCCGTTTGTCTTTCTGGCAGTGGGTCTCAGTCTGATTTGAAGGACTTGGCCAGCACAGCAGGAGAGGAGGGGGACACAAGCCTCCGGGAGAGCCTCCATCCAGTCACTCGGTCTCTTAAGGCAGGGTGCCATACAAAGCAGCTTGCCTCCGGGAATTGCTCTGAAGAGAAATCCCCACAAGCCTCCATCCTAAAGGAAGGTTGCAGGGACACAGGCTTGGATTTCCGACCTGTAGTACCTCCAGCAAATGGGGTTGAAGGAGTCAGAGTGGATCAGGATGATGATCAGGATAGCTCTTCCCTGAAGCTTTCTCAGAACATTGCTGTACAGGTCAAGTATCGAGTTTCTACTACTAAAATGGAATTTGGGAGGGTTTTTTGAGGGTAGGAGATATTTCTTCATATTTAGTAGAGAACTCCACTGTCTCATTTTTTGCTGGCAGGCATCATACTATTTTCATGCAGTGCCATGACTTCATTCTGGTGTTCAATAAATAAGAAAGCCAGTAGCCCAGTTTCTAATCTTACGGCAAGCAGGAACTTTATGACCTACATAAAATCTCTTTCGCTGAGTAACTGATGTGTGTAGGTCATTAGCATTGATATTTTCCATCTTTGTCCTTGCGGGAGGAATCCTTGTTAATTCTCTGACCTATCCTGCGTTCTAGTGACTGGTGTGCTTTGTCGTAGGAGAAAGTATGGGCACAGTAGGTTGTAGGGGGCAAATTTCTCATCTCAGCCTTGAGGCTTTCTCTCAGTCAGTTTTTGATCTTGTTCAGGTCATTTTTGGGATAAATGATTAATGCAATGTGGATGTTGGCGTCCATTTGCCAGAACTACATTGCTTTTCTTGCTATGGAGCTGGTAAGGGGAAAAAGGAAAAAGTTTGTTTCTTAGTTACTTGTGGCAGTTTTCTAGGTGAAAGTACTAGAATAATTCTGCCTCTTTGAAAGTGTCTCAGAGCAATTCTGAATATAATTGTTTCTTTTTTTTATAGACTGACTTTAAGACAGCTGATTCAGAGGTAAACACAGATCAAGATATTGAAAAGAATTTGGTAAGTATTTAAAATGTTATTGTTACATAAAGCCATTAAAGCAGAAGATCTAGAGGCAAATCATTTTAGTTGGAAAGTGTTCAGGAATCCCATTCATAAAATCTCTGACAAATAGTTAGCTAACTTTTCTGCTTGATCACTTCCAGAGAAGCTGACTACCTCACAATGCAGCCTATTGCTTTTTTTTTGAGACCAAGTCTTACTTTGTTGCCCAGGCCAGAGTGCAATGGCATCATCATAGCTCACTGCAACCTCAAACTCCTGGGCTCAAGTGATCCTCTTGCCTCAACCTCCTGAGTAGCTGGGACTACAGGTGTACACCATCGCACCCGGCTAATTTTTCTCATTTTAGTAGAGATGGGGTCTTGCTCTTGCTCAGGCTGGTCTCAAAATCCTGACCTCAAGTGATCCTCTTGCCTCAGCCTCCCAAAGAGCTAGGATTATAGGTGTGAGCCACTGCGCCCAGCCCCTCTATTGCATTTTTTAAAAATAACTCTTATTGTTAGGTCTTATGCTGAGATAAAGACAGAACCGTTGTAAGTTATTGGTATGGCTCTCTCTTGAGCTTTATGGAGTGAATCCAGTTCCTCTTAAATTTGTTAGCTCTGTGTATATTTGAAATTTTTTTTATGCCTCTTCCTTTTATTCCTCAAGTCCAAACCTTTCCAGATGAAATATTTTCGGATGTTTTTAGCATTTTTCATATGACATGTTTTTTTTAGTCTTTTGTCATCATCCTGTTTACTTTTACCTAGACATGTTCCCTTTTATCAATATTTCTTTCAAAAAGTGATCTTGGAGCCAGGCACGATGGCTCATGCCTGGAATCCCAGCACTTTGGTAGACCAAGGCGGGAAGATTGCTTGAGACCAGCATGGGCAACCCAGTGAGACCACATCTCTATAAAAAATAAAAAAATTAGCTGTGTGTGATGGTGTGTACCTGTAGTCCTAGCTACTTGAGAGGCTGAGGTGGAAGGATCCCTTGAGCCCAGGAGTTCAAGGCTGTAGTGAGCTATGATTGTGCCACTGCACTCCAGCCTGGGCAACAGAAAGAGATCCTGTCTCTAAAAACAAAAGTGATCTTGAGAACCAAAGGTATGTAAGCAAATCCTGAGAACCAACTGTCCAGAAACAGTGTAATTAGTTTACGATATAGTGGGTGTCTCCATCTGTCTCATTTCTGAAGCTTACACTGACTTATTTTGACAATCTTATCGTACTGTTGAGCTTTCAGTCAAACTCCATCAGATCTTTTTCTCATGCAATATTTACTTGTGTCTTTCTCATTTTATCTCTAGGTATTTTTGTTTTTAAAACTTAGCTAGAGAACTTCACATTTATCTTTGTTGAAATGGCCCCCTTGATCTATCCCTGGCATTTTGTGGCTAAAACAAAGTGTATGAATATCTAAGTGTATGTTTTTTAAGAGGATGGCTAATGCTGGGAAAGACATCTTAGGATCAGGAAGAGGTTTTTAGGGTAAGACGTGTTAATTGAATGGAGAGCAATATAAAAGGAATAATGCTTGTAGCTACCAGGTAAGAAAGTGGGTATTTGGTGCAAGCTGAAGAATTGAAGCACAGATGAAAAGAAGTAACTTATTTCAGGGGTTCCCAGCCTATGGTGAGTTGTATAGTTATATATTACAATGTAATAATAGACATAAAGTGCACAATAAATGTAATGTGCTTGAATCATCTCGAAACCATCCCCCTCACTACTTGGTCCATGAAAAAATTGTCTTCCATGAAAATGGTCCCTGGTGCCAAAAAGGTTGGGGACCTCTGAATTGGAGTACATTAATCAGATGAATCTAATAAAAGTTTTTAAATAGTAGCTACTCAGAAGTTATTTGTAACAGACAGGTAGAAAGGTCCTCAAGAAGAGAGACCTGATGGATGTGCACTAGGTGGAAACCTGGGTAAAAGAGACCCTCTGGGAAAGGGAAGGAAGTCACCTTTTCTTGAGTACTTACTCTAAGCACTTTATATAGAGTATTTATTTTGTCCTCACAGTTTTTAAGCTGGGGTTCAGATGACTATATAGCAATTGAAGGGGCCAACCAAGAAGGCATAAATAAGCTTGCATCATTCTTTCACATTGGGCCAGAAGAGGCCCAAGGTTTTGTTTTGTTTGACTATATTCTTTTGGGTGGTTGTGAGGCCCACATGCTTTTTACTTTTATTTTTTTAAGAGACAGGGTTTCAGCCGGGCTCAGTGGCTCACGCCTGTAATCCTAGCACTCTGGGAGACTGAGGCGGGCGGATCACTCAAGGTCAGGAGTTCGAAACCAGCCTGAGCAAGAGCGAGACCCCATCTCTACTATAAAGAGAAAGAAATTAATTGGCCAACTAAAATTATATACAAAAAATTAGCCGGGCATGGTGGCGCATGCCTGTAGTCCCAGCTACTTGGGAGGCTGAGGCAGAAGGATCGCTTGAGCCCAGGAGTTTGAGGTTGCTGTGAGCTAGGTTGATGCCACGGCACTCTAGCCTGGGCAACACAGTGAGACTCTGTCTCAAAAAAAAAAAAAAAAGAGACAGGGTTTCACTCCATCGTCCAGGCTGGAGTGCAATGTCGCAATTGTAGCACACGGTAACCTTGAACTCCTGGGCTCAAGCGAACCTCCGGCCTCAGCCTACTGAGTAGCTGGAACTACAGGCACACACCGCTGCTCCCAGCTTTTTATCATAGTTTATTAAGTTTATATAGCCCCATATGGTTAGTAGCTATGGTGTTGGATAGTGCAGTCATAGAGCTATACATAAAACCTTGAATAGGCACTTAGTGAATGTTTCCTGTGATTAAATGGGGAAATAAACATTTCTTACGTTGTTCCAAAAAGGATAAAATGATGACAGAGAGAACTCTGTTGAAGGAGCGTTACCAGGAGGTCCTGGACAAACAGAGACAAGTGGAGAATCAGCTCCAAGTGCAATTAAAGCAACTTCAGCAAAGAAGAGAAGAAGAAATGAAGAATCACCAGGTATTCTGCTTATATTGAAATTGTTGATGAGTTAAGTAACAGTCCCTGATCATACTTTAACTTTGTTTCTGAGTTAATAGAAATAAAAAAGTAGTGTTTACTTTTTTTTTTTTTTTGAGACAGAGTCTCACTCTGTTGCCTGGGCTAGGGTGCCATGGCATCAGCTTAGCTCACAGCAACCTCAAACTCCTGGGCTCAAGCGATCCTTCTGTCTCAGCCTCCTGAGTAGCTGGGACTACAGGCATGTGCCACCATGCCCGACTAATTTTTTCTATATATTTTTAGTTGTCCAATTAATTTATTTCTATTTTTAGTAGAGATGAGCTCTCACTCTTGCTCGGGCTGGTTTCGAACTCCTGACCTTGAGCGATCCACCCGTCTCAGCTTCCCAGAGTGCTACTTTTTAATAGTTACAGAATTTTGAGGTTAAAAAGAACCTTTGAGAGCATCTTGTCCAAACTCTCACTCCTCTGGTAGTTCAGAGAGAAAAGTATTTAATATATTTTGTTGACGTAATTGACTGTCTACCTGGAAAACACTTGATTATGTTTCTATTTCATGTTATAGTAAAACATATAATTCTAGGTAGATTAAAAATGTACATATAGGCCAGGCACAGTGGCTCACGCCTGTAATCCTAACACTTTGGGAGGCTGAGGTGGGGCCAGGAGTTCAAGACCAGCCGGAGCAAGAGTGAGATCCCATTTCTATAAAAAATAGAAAAATTAACCCTGTACAGTGGCACATGCCTGTAGTCCCAGCTATTCGGAAGGCTAAGGCAGAAGGATTGCTAGAGCACAGGAGTTTGGTTTGAGGTTGCACTGAGCTATGATGGTGTTACTGCACTTTAGCCTGGGTGACAGAGCAAGACCCTGTCTCAAAAAAACAAAAACAAACAAACAAAAAAAACACTACGTATAAAAACTAGAAAGAAAAATAAAATTGGAAGAAAATTTAGAATATTTATGAAACCTAAAATTGTAAAAGGTCACTTTAAACAAATGGCAGAAAGCCCAGAAGCCATAAGAAAAAGATTAATCAATTTAATTATATATAATTAAAAATTTCGATATGGCAAATGCCACAAAAATCAGTTGAAAGATTGATGTTAGACTGATAAAAAATATTTGTAGACATCCAGTGAAGGGTTTAATAAACATGACATTCTGAGATTCCTACAAATCCATGGTGAAAGTCAACAATCTAGAGAAAAATCAGAAAAGGTTATTGTGTTAGTTTCCTCTTGCTGCTGTAACAAATTATCATGAATTTAGTGGCTTAAAACAAAACAAATGTATTATCTCACAGTTCTGTAAGTGAGAAGTCTGACACAGGTGTCACTGGGCCAAAATAAAGGGCTGCATTCCTTCTGGAGGCTCTGGGGGAGAAAGTTTCCTTGCCATTCCATCTTCTGCTGCCTGCATTCCTTGGCTGATGGGCACCATCCTCCATCCAAAGCCAGCATCTGTCTGACCTCTCTTCCCTAGTTACATCTTCCTCTGATCACAGCTATGAATGGGTCTTCACTTTTAAGTACTCTTGTAATTAGTTTGGGCTCACACAGATAATGCCAGATAATCTCCCCATTTCAAGGTTCTTACCTTAATCACATCTGCACAGTCCTTTTTGCTATGAAAGGTAACAAATATACAGGTTCCAGGGACTAGAATGTGGACATCTTGAGGAGTGTATTATTTTGCCTATCACAGTCGTAAATAGTAATTCAAAGAAAAGGTAAAGCAAATCTATTAGAAGCGTATGAAAAGAAGCTCCACTTCACTGGTATTCATTTGTTTATTCAGCAAATATTTTTTGAGTGCCTGTTCTAGGCTCTGGAAATTTAGTGTTGAACGAAACACAGTCTCTGTTTTTATGGAATGCTTATTGGGGGAGACAGACAGTAGAAACAAGAATAGAAGTTAGGGAAATGCATGTTAAAATTATTAGATACCATTCCTTCCTCTGCCTTCTCCCCCTCACCCAAGAGATTGGCAGAAATGAAATAAATTGTTACGGGTGAGGAAAAATGACCTCTTTCAGACATTATTGGTAGGAGTGTGAATATGACCTTTTTGGAATAGTTACTAGGAATTGTCAGTTAAAATTTAATATATACATATACTTTGACCTAGCAATCTAATTAGTAGTTCAATTTTGTATGAAAATGTAGACATACAAAATGTTAATTGCAGTATTGTTTTAAAAATTAATTAGATTAGAAATGTAATTAGAAAAATTTGGAATCATCCTGTTGGTCTTTTAACAGAGAATGGTTGGATAAATTTGGATATATCCAACGATACCATATTATGCAGCTGTTTTTGCATTAGATCTATATTTATTGATATAGTATGTTCATCTCAAGTGAAAAAATCAGGATGTAGAATAATGTACTTAAAATGACCTCATTTAAAAAAAACCACAAAAGCAAAGCAATACATACGTAAATGTACATGTATTTGTGTGAGAATGGAGAAAGATGTGAAAGTGTAATACAAAGCAGTTAACACATTGATTAGCCTTATGGGTGGAAGTGGTATGAACTGGAGGATGACTGTTTCTCACTTTTTCACTTTTGTATTTTTGACTTCTTATTAAAAAAAAATAAATTTATTTGTTGTTAAATAATAAAACAAACAAACCCCAAACTCCCACACATAATAAAGTAGCACCATAACAAAACAAAATAAGACCATATTTGTTTGATGTGACAAACTCCCACTTGGTACAGGAACGCGTTTCTTGGCATCCTTGACAGGTGTTCATTCAGCCTTTATTTGAACACCAGTGATGGAGTGCTTATTGCTTTACAAGGCAGCATATTCCATTTTTGAACAGTTGTGATTGTTAGAAATTATTTTTCCTGTTGAGTTGAAATCCGCATTACTGTTACTTCCTCCCTTAGGTCTGAATACTGGCTTTTGGAGCTACTCATCAACCACATTCTTTGAATTCAATTTGAATTCACTAAAGTCAATATTCGAATTTGTGATAGTTGAAAGTAACCTTCAGATCAAAGAACTAACTTATTTCCTTCTTTATTTGTGTGTGACTGTAATTGTGCGGGACTCAGGAGATTTTAAAGGCTATTCAGGATGTGACAATAAAGCGGGAAGAAACAAAGAAGAAGATAGAGAAGGAAAAGAAGGAGTTTTTGCAGAAGGAGCAGGATCTGAAAGCTGAAATTGAGAAGCTTTGTGAGAAGGGAAGAAGGTAATTGATGCTGTTCGGAATAAAAACCCTGTGTTTGTGTGTATGCGCGTGCGATACACGCGCCAGCCCCATTTGTGTTCGTAGTTTCTTTTCTTTCAGTCTAATTTGTGTTTGAAAAACAAGTGAACAAGTAAAACTTCTCTAATGACTTTTGCTTTTCAGTACCTGATGTTAGACTTAATAGAAAAAAGTTCCAGAGATTTATTTATTATTTTTTCTTTTTTTCCCTCTCTCCCTCAGCTCACCTAGCCAGTCCCCTTCTCTCTCCCCACCTCTTCTGCCAAGTTTCAGGCCTTAGCCCCCAACAACCTCCTCCCAGGGTTCACAGCCTCCTGACACCCCTCTGGGCTGCCAGAGCTGGTTCTGTGAAACACACACCTGCACTAAACCAAGTTGTCTAGAAGTTGTGAGACATCAGACTCATGCACAGTCTAGGGGGTTTCGGAATTCCCTGTGCCTGACAGTCATGCCCTCCCCGGCCCACCAGCCCCCTTGCCCAGCCTCTCCTACCTCTCACAGATCTGCTTTCAGGCCCCTGCCCTGGCCTTTCTGCCTTCACTTCTCGGCTCTCTCCTCCTTTCTGCTCCCACAGTCCTGGTGTGGAGCTCAACACACTTTCAGAGGGTCCATTTAGAGGATACACTGACAGCTGACAGGGTAGCCACAGCCAGGAGGGGCCTCCAGATCTCATGTGGGTCCTCCCCAAGCAAGAGAATGACATGCTTTATGCAGAGGTGCTGGGTACAGGAAGATGGGCCAGGTAACAGTGTCCATGGGCCACAGTGCAGGGTCCCTATAGGTTATGGGGCAGGACAGGCCCCTCACTGGACCTCAAATCTCAACCTCTGGCACATAAAGGGGTGACCTAACTGCTCTCTGAGGGCCCTTCCCTCCCTGATATTTCCCAGCTAAAATGCCTAACTGGTGCCTTGGGTGCCAGGTGCCATCCTAGACAGAAATCTGTGCCTCTAGGCAACTGGCTGATTTGGTACTATTCTGCCATTTGCATTCTCAATATTGTTCAAGTCGCAGATGTTAGCCAGGGAGGATCCAGAAGAAGAAAGGGGTGGCTGGTGAGCCTGGGCAGACCCAGACAGGGGCCCAGACTGTGCAGCCTGCCAGCCTGCCTTCCACTGGTCTGGACAGCTCCTCATATATATATATATATGTATATTTTTTTTTTTTGAGACAGAGTCTTGCTCTGTTGCCCAGGCTAGAGTGCCGTGGCATTAGCCTAGCTCACAGCAACCTCAAACTCCTGGGCTCAAGGGCTCTTCCTGCCTCAGCCTTCCGAGTAGCTGGGACTACAGCCATGCGCCACCATGCCCAGCTGATTTTTTCTATGTATTTTTAGTTGTCCAGCCAATTTATTTCTATTTTTCAGTAGAGACGGGGTCTCACTCTTGCTCAGTCTGGTCTCGAACTCCTGAGCTCAAACAGTCCTCCCGCCTCTGCCTCCCAGAGTGCTAGGGTTACAGGCATGAGCCACTGCGCCTGGCCTGGACAGCTCCTCTTAAAGGGCCAGCTCCTTCTTTACAGCCTGCTGAGCCCAGAGAAATGAAACCAGGTACAGGAGGTGGAGAAGGGCTGGGAGGCTGGACTCTGGCCCTGATCCTCCAATCCCCCAATTCTTTCTGTGGACCGTGAGCTCACTACTTCCCTCCATGCCTCAGTTTCCTCATCTCTAATCATCTACCTTTTACAGTCCAAAACCTGCATGGCTGATTTCAGCTCACAGGATGGGACAGGTGATGGTGGCAGCTGTTGCAGGATATGGGGACAGGTCGTGGGGAGTAGAGAGGGAAGTGGCTTCCCCTGTGGTTATGCTGGGACCAGTACCCATGTCTCCTAGGGCAACCCAGGGCTCAGGATCTGGGATTAGGGTACCTGGTAAATGTGGGACCAGAGCTGCCACCTGCCTAGGTGTGTTGTTTCGTGCAGATACTGGGCATGTGTACTTAATGAGCTTAAGCTGCCTGTTGGGAGGATGGGTGATGCATGCTGTGACTCTGTCTGGGCTGCCGTGGTGTCTTGTGGTGATGCTGCATCTGCAGACCAGCTGGGCTGTCACCTCCCAGGGTCCTCTCTCCAAGGTCTGGTGCCTTCCCCATCCTAGAGGAGTGGGGTACTACCCTCTTTCCATAGTCCCTTAGTACATGATGATTTGACCTCACGTGTCACTCCTCTCAGCCCTCTTTCTTTCTTGCCTCGGCCTGGATTTGGGCTCTTAGCTCCAGACTAGGGGCACCCTCAAGGCACACAATGCACCTCAAACTCCAGGGACCCAGACACACTCAGCAGCCCCCTCCTCCACATGCAGTCTGTTCTCACCCCTCAGAGATTTATTAATACCTTGAAATAATAGCTGTTAATTGTTGGGTCCAAAGTATGATCAAGTTTTTGATGTACATGTAACACCTATTTCTCTTGCTTTATAACTCGATTTTTTACAAATTCAGGCCATGAGAATACTTTGAATGATTATATTTATGTTATTCAGCACCAAAAGCTAATTTTAAACAGTAACATTTTAAGCTATTTGTGAAAGAATTATTTAGGGGATCTGTGTCTTCTTCTGGGTATTGCAACAAGACCAAAGTGAGCATAGAATTTGGTCAAATTCTCAATTTTCTAAGTTTCTTTTTTTTTTGAGACAGAGTCTCACTCTGCTGCCCAGGCTAGAGTGAGTGCCGTGGCGTCAGCCTAGCTCACAGCAACCTCAAACTCCTGGGCTCAAGCGATCCTACTGCCTGAGCCTCCCGAGTAGCTGGGACTACAGACATGCGCTGCCATGCCTGGCGAATTTTTTCTATATATTTTTAGTTGGGCAATTAATTTCTTTCTATTTTTAGTAGAGACAGGGTCTCACTCTTGCCCAGGCTGGTTTCAAGCTCCTGACCTCGAGCGATCCTCCCGCCTCGGCCTCCCAGAGAGCTAGGATTACAGGCATGAGCCGCCACGCCCGGCCCTCCAAGTTTCTTAAAATGAGCTGTTAGAAAATCAAAATAGCTGTGAATACTCTGATGACTTTTTAAAAAATTCTACTAAAATGTATTTTTTGCTTATCAAGAAAATTTTGGCTTTTGCTGATGTGTCAGAATGCTAAGTTGTTAGCAAGCTTATTTGCTGAATCGTTTTCCAAGTCTCAAAGATATTAACTGCGGAAGCTCCAAATGAGAAAAAAATGTTTGGGAGAGGACCTAAAGACCAATCAGTTGTTCTGTTGAGAATCTAGTGGTATTGAATGATTAGAAGATGGGTCAGTTGTCCACAGTGATCATTTTCCAGCAATTATGAAGAGTATACTTGGAGCAGACCGCTATTCCAGATGATCAAAACAACTACCACCATGTTACAACAACATGGCCTCTGTCATTGTCTTCATGGTCTATGTGGGGAATATGAGTATGGATATGTACATGTAGCAGCTTAGCAGCAGGTATCTTATGGTGCAGAATCTGGGAAGATGAGTCTGTAATTTTATTCTAGGCCTTGTGAAATTTTTTCTTTTGATGTGCATTTTTTACACTCTTTGTGTATCTCTATCTTCTTTTCCATCTGATTGAATAGCTACAAATGGGGATTGATACTAACAATTTTGCTTCTTGTGGTCTTGTAGATCCAGTTGGTTTTTAAAATGTATATCATGAGGGTCAGAATGTTTTCTCTCATTCTTTCTGTTAAATACAGGGTTCATTTTTCCAGAAGCAAAGGAGATAAGTCTTCTGTGTGTATCTTTGTTCTAGCAGTGGTGTCAGTTTTGTTCAGCATTTCATCATTCATGGGAACTGTGGGTACAAAGATTTTGGTCATTAGCGACCTTGGCCTGCCATAATAATACCACAGACTCGGTGCCTTAAAGAACAGAAATTTGTTTTCTCACTCCTCAGCCTTATGAAGCTAGAAGTCCAACATAAAGATGCTGACAGGTTTGGCTTCTGGTGAGACCTCTTGTCCTGGCCTGCAGGCAGCTGCCTTCTCGTTGTTTTCTCACATGACCTTTCCTGTGTGCATGCACACTCCTGCTGTCTTCTTTAAGGACACCAGTTCTATTAGATTAGGGTCCCACTCCTAGGACTCGCTTAGCTTTAATTGCCTCCTTCGAGGTCCTATATCCAAATACAGTTATATTGGGAGTTAGGGCTTCAATATGAATTTTAGGGGACACAGTTCAATCTGTAACAGTCCTATTTCCTGTTCATAGCTCTTTCTTTCATTTATTCAGCCAACATGTATTATCTACTATGAGCCAGGCAGTATGGGCCTGGAGAATAAAAAGTCTTCAAGGAGCTTACTGTTTGTTTGGAGAGATAGATAAATAAATAGATAATTACAAAATAGCATAATGATACCACAATAGTGGTGGTATGAAAACATCTAGAAGAAGCATGTAACTCAGACTGGGTAGGGGAAAACAGAGTAGGGTTTCCCAGAGGATATGATTCCATAATTGAGTACTGAAAGGTAAGGGGGGAGCATGATCACCAAGTGTAATGCACGATCCTCGGTTTGATCCTGGATTAAACAAACTATGAAGGACATTTTGGAATAATTGGGAAAATTTGCATATGTATTACATAATAGGTAATATTGTATTGGTGTTAAATATTTTGGTTGTGATTATGGTGTTGTTTGATTTTGTAGAGGGTATTGCTGAAGTTTTAGGGGTTAAGCATCAAGATGTAAAGTAAATGTGTCAAAAAGTAACAACTGGTGAATCTAGATGACCAGTATGTGTTCATTGTATTATCCTATTAACTTTTCTGCTGGTTTGAAATTTTCAAAGAAAAAGTTGCAGAGGTTGGGGGATATGTAGGGAGGAATGCATCAGGCAACATACAGGGGGAAAGACATTGCAGGGAGGGGGCCCACAGGTGAGAAAGAAGAGTCACTGAGATGTGAGGTGGAGGAATGAAGCTAGGAAAGGTCAGGAGCTATTAATAGATCAGAAAAGTCTCCCATACTGTGTTGAGGAGTGTGGGTTCCCACCCCTTTGTGAGTGATACCGAAGAATTTTTACTGGGTGAAGGGCATTAAACGATGCAATTTGCATTTTAGATAGGTCACTTGGACAGTTGGAAAATGGATTGGAATAGATCTGTTGACTAATTAGGAGACTTATCCTGCCTATGTTAGAATAATAGTGGCCAAAACTGAAGTAGTGTCCGTAGGGATGAGAGATGTGAACACATTTGTACATTGGGGACTGCACTGGTCAGTGTGGGTGGACGCGGAAGAGTTAGGGATGACTTCCATATTTCTGGCTTGGAAAATTGGGGAAATAATATGGTTCTTTTATAAGATGTCTTATTCATCTTCTAAGTTTTAACTTAAATTCTGCCTCCTTTGTGAAATCTTCCTTAGCCATTTCTTCCTGAACTGAAGCTGAAATTAAAAAAAAAAAAAATTATTCTTTTGTGTTTGCTTATCCCACTTAATTCAATGCCATATATCTGGTAAATGTTTGATACATATTTGTTGGATCACTGGATTGGAAAGTAAGAGAATTTCACATTGATATTATATAAGGATGAATTTACTTAATAGAAATCTGCTACATGCTTTGTACTGTTTGGAAGTAGTTACTGTGTATTTCAATGTAATTATAATTTTTAAGGAAGACAACCTGAATTGCCCCCAGATTAAAAGATCAAATATTTAGTTTAGTCATGTATTTGGTTTTTTCCTTCTGGATGCCTGGCTGTTTTGTCCTAGAAGTTGTCTTGCTTTTGTGGGGATTCTTTCTAGTTTCTGGTTTGCATCCTTCAGGGTTATTGCTGGCATTAGAAAGGTGAAGCTTCCATGCTAATGCTCTTCTAGTGTAGAACCTCTTTTAAGCTCCCTGCCTTTAACAGTGATTCATTGAGAATGGCAGCAAGTAGAGCTGATGGTGAGCTTGCACTTTAAAGGACATTAGCACTTGATTTATATTCTCATAGATGTGGGTTGGGACATGTAGCATAAAAACTGCAATATCAAACAATAGTATTATTTAAAAAAAATTCACCGAACTTGCCTGATGAACTCATAGGTAAGTAGCAGGTCAAGGGAGTTATTGTTGGAAGCATTACTCTGGATGTGATATCACATTCAGTCTGTGCTAAATTAAAATTGACAGTGCAAGAGGATTTGTTTTGGAAAGTTTTCACCAAATGCTGTTGGGTTTAACTGGTATGCTTTGAAGTGCTAATAGCTTATGTAGCAATCAGATAAATCTAATGAGTGTTTCTTTGGTTGTAACAGTTGAGCTTATGGTAAGCTAGACTGTTGCACCATCCCATGTTTTGATCACAGCCTTCTGTACTTCTGGCTTTCTGTCTCATTCTCAATAAATCTACACTCTGACCATATCAAGATTTCTTTCTTGTTCAGTGACCTCACTTCACTTTCCATGAATCTGTCAGCTCCCTGGAAGCATTTCTTTCCTTAGCCAGCCTAGACTCATGGTCCATCACTTAATTACTTGCTTACCAATTACCATGAATTCTCTTGATGCCTTGTTCTTTTCTTTTTCTTTTTTTTTTGAGACAGAGTCTCGTTCTGTTGCCTGGGCTAGAGTGCCGTGACGTCAGCCTAGCTCACAGCAACCTCAGACTCCTGGACTCGAGTGATCCTTCTGCCTCAGCCTCCCGAGTAGCTGGGACTACAGGCATGCGCCACCATGCCCGGCTAATTTTTTTTTCTATATATTTTTAGTTAGCCAATTAATTTCTTTCTATTTTTATTTAGAGACGGAGTCTTGCTCTTGCTCAGGCTGGTTTCCAACTCTTGACCTTGAGCGATCCGCCTGCTTCGGCCTCCCAGAGTGCTAGGATTACAGGCGTGAGCCACCGCGCCCGGCCTCTTTCCAATCTTTTTTACTCTGTTCCTCATATTGAATAATTTTTATTGATGTATCTTCAAATTCACTTATTGTTTCTTATGTCATTTCCATTCTGCTATTAACAGAATAGCAGAATTTCTGCAGAATAGCAAAATATGCAATGAATTTCATATTTCTAATATCATATTTTTTTTGTTGTTGTTGAGACAGAGTCTCACTCTGTTGTCTGGGCTAGAGTGCCATGGTGTCAGCCTAGCTCACAGCAACCTTAAACTCCTGGGCTCAAGCAATCCTTCTGCCTCAGCCTCCCGAGTAGCTGGGACTACAGGCATGCACCACCATGCCCGGCTAATATTTTCTGTATATTTTTAGTTGTCCAATTAATTTCTTTCTATTTTTAGTAGAGACGGGGTCTCGCTCTTGCTCAGGCTGGTTTCGAACTCCTGACCTTGAGCTATCCTCCCACCTCAGCCTCCCAGAATGCTAGGATTACAGGCATGAGCCACCACGCCCAGCCAAATATTATATTTTTCAATTCTGTAATTTCAATTTAGTTCTTTTTTTTTTTTTAATTTAGTTCTTTTTTATAAAATAGTTTTTGTTTCTCTTTTCTTTTTCTTTCTTTCTTTCTTTTTTTTTTTTTTTTTTTTTTAGACATATTATTTGTGTGTTTCATGGGCTAGAGTGTTGTGGCACTAGCCCAGCTCACAGTAACCTGAAACTCCTGGGCTCAAGCGATCCTCCTGCCTCAGTCTCCTGAGTAGCTGGGACTACAGGAATGCACCACCACACCCGGCTAATTTTTTGTTTTTAGTTGCCTGACTAATTTCCTTCTAATTTTCAGTAGAGATGGGGACTCCATCTTGCTGAGTCTTGTCTTGAACTCCTGACCTCAAGTGATCCTCCCACCTCGGCCTCCCAGACTTCTAGGATTACAGGCGTGAGACACCACACCCAGCCTAGGTTTTGTTTCTCTGCTGGGAGTTCTTATTGTTCATTCCTTGTGAACATGTTTTTTATGTCCTTTAGCATGGTTAAAATATTAGGTTGGTGCAAAAATAATTGTGGTTTTAGACCACCATGACTTTTATTTATTTATTTTTTTCCCAAGAAGTTGAAGTGATAACACCGTGACTTTTAAATCATTATAACTAGGTTCAAATACATCTTTATTATCAAAATAGGAACCATTACAATCAACACATTTTTGCCAATGAGAAATAAGTTTGTTTATTCCTGCAGTATAAAATCCATGCTTCAGGATTCAACACACTCTTGGAAAGCATTTTCTGCATCCTGCTGGTTGTGGAAGCATTTTCCCTGCAAAAAGTTGTCGAGATGCTTGAAGAAATGGTAGTCGGTTGGTGAGAGGTCAGGTGAATATGGCAGATGAGGCAAAACTTCATAGCCCAATTTGTTCAACTTCTAGAGTGTTGGTTGGGCATTGTCGTGGAGAAGAATTGAGCCCTTTCTGTTGACCAATGCTGGCTGCAGGTGTAGCAGTTTTCGGTGCATCTCATTGATTTGCTGAGTGTACCTCTCAGATACAATGCTTTCTCCAGGATTCAGAAAGCTGTAGTGGATCAGACCACAGCAGACCCCAAACAGTGACCATGACTTTTTTTTGGTGCAAGTTTGGCTTTGGGAAGTGCTTTGGAGCTTCTTCTCGGTCCAATCACTGAGCTGGTTGTTGTATAAAATCCACTTTTCATTGCACATCACAATCCGATCAAGAAATGGTTCATTATTGTTGAGTACAAGAAGAGAAGACACTTAAAAACGAAGATTTTTTTGATTTTCAGTCAGCTCATGAGGCACCTACATACCGAGCTTTTTCACTTTTCCACTTTGCTTCAAAAGCTGAACGATCGTAGAATGGTCAACGTTGAGTTCTTGGGCAACTTCTTGTGTAGTTGCAAGAGGATCAGCTTCAGTGATTGCTCTCAATTAGTCATTGTCAACTTCCGATGGTTGGCCACTGTACTCCTCATCTTCAAGGCTCGTGTCTCCTTTGCAAAACTTCTTGAACCACCACTGCACTGTATGTTCATTAGCAGCTCCTGGGCCAAATGCATTGTTGATGTTGTGAGTTGTCTCTGCTACTTTATGACCCATTTTGAACTTGAATAAGAAAATTGCTCGAATTTGCTTTTTATCTAACATCGTTTTCATAGTCTAAAATAAATATAAAATAAACAGCAAGTAATAAGTCATTAGCCAAAAAACATAAAGCGAGAAATGCACATTAAAATGATGTATAACATTACATTTATTTAAGAATATATTCCAATATCAAATGACAAATTTCAACAATGCTAACACCAAAATTACTTTTGCACTAACCTAATAGATGCTTTAGAATCCTTGCCTGTAATTCCAATATCTTAATCACGTTGGAATCCTTACCTATCAATTGCTTTTTTTCTTGACCAAAGTCAACAATTAGCAGCATTATCCTAAACAAGAGACCAGACACAAAATATATACTATTTGATTCTGTTTACATGAAGTTCTAGAAAAGACAAAACTATAGTGAGGGAAAGCAGATCAATGGTTGCCAGTGGCTCAGGGTAGTGGGAAAGGGTTGATCGCCATGTAGCAAGTATTTAGTCTTTGCAGAAACCATATAGCCTCTGTTGTAACTATTCAACTCTGCTGTTATAACATGAAAGCAGCCATAGTCAATATGTAAATAAATGAGAGTGGCTATGTTCTAGTAAAGCTTTATTTACAAAAATAGGTGGCAGGCTGGATTTGGCCCATGGGCTGTAGTTTGCCAACCCCTGCTCTTGATTATGGATCATATTTCCTGTTTTTTCATATGTTGGTAATTTGCATTGTATCCTGAATTTTGTGATTAATACATTATAGAGACTCTGGATTCTCTTATATTCCTCTAAAATGCCTTGATTTTTTAAAAAAATTTGCTTTATCAGGCTGTTACCTTGCCTGGGCTTAAATGTCATACTTTTGTTTGGTAGGCAGTACCTATGATCTCTGTTCAGTCCGTTTAGCCATAGCTGGGTTCCTTGAAGTCTTCTCTGTGTGTGCATGGTTCACAGATCAGACAGAGATTTGGGCAGATTTTTATGCAGAATTTGGGGCTTTCTATCCATGGCACTTTCCTTTTTGAGATTTTCCTCTTATTTCCAGCTGTTTATTGGTAGTATCCAATTTTGCTGTTTGGTTCTTCAGTTACTAAGGCTACAAGATTTCTATCTGAGCTTTGCCATCAGTGTGGAGCTGCCTGGAGTTTGCCCAGATGAATAACCATAATAAACAGGAAACAGCAGTGATAATTCACTTTTCTCAATTGTCATATCTTCTTCAGTTTGTTTGCCTGGTTCTTGTTTGCTCTCTAAAGTTCCAAATAGGTACTTTTTTACATTTTGTTTAGAATTTAGAGTTTTGGTTTTTTTACCTGAATGATAGTTGGTCTGTTAGGATCAACTCTGCATTTGCTATTAATGGAAGTAGAACATCTCTAGAGTTATTTTTTACAATGCTAATTCTGGCTGTGTTAAGTTAGATAGGCTAAAGTACAAGTAAACTGGTATCAGAAAGAGTGTTAGAGTCCCGGTGAGATAAAATGAGGGCCTGATCCAAGTGGCAAAGGAACAGAAAAGAAGGGCTTTCTTAGGTAGGATTGATGAGATTTTTTTTTTTTTTTTTGAGACAGAGTCTCACTCAGCTGCCCGGGCTAGAGTGAGTGCCGTGGCTTCAGCCTAGCTCACAGCAACCTCAAACTCCTGGGCCCAAGCAATCCTACTGCTTCAGCCTCCCAAGTAGCTGGGACTACAGGCATGTACCACCATGCCCGGCTAATTTTTTTCTATATATTTTTAGTTGGCCAATTAATTTCTTTCTATTTATAGTAGAGACGGGGTCTTGCTCTTGCTCAGGCTGGTTTCGAACTCCTAACGAAACCAGCCTCGGCCCGCCTCAGCCTCCCAGAGTGCTAGGATTACAGGCGTGAGCCACTGTGCCCGGCCTGATGAGATTTGTTGACTACTTAGAGGTGGGGGCTGAGAGAGAAGAGGAATAATGACAGTGAGATGTCTGGGATGATAGACGTGGTAAATGGAGGAAGTGGAGCAGTTTAGGTCAGTGGTTTGGGGAGTGGACGTTGTAAATTCTATATATTTTAACTCAGCTTTATGGAGGTATACTTTATATACAATAAAATTCAAATGATGAGTTTTGACAAATGTATGCAGTCATGTAACCACCACTGCAGTCATGGTATAAAATACTTCCATCACCCCAAAAAGCTCTTTCATGAACTTTGTAGTCAATTGCCTCTTCCACCCTGAGCCACTGGCAACCTCTGATCTGCTTTCTCTATGTAGTTTCACCTTTTCCAGAACTTCATGTGAATAGAATCATACAGTATCTGTTGTGTCTATTTCTTATTTAGGATAATGCATTTGTGATCCATCCATGTCGTTGTATGTATCTGTAGTTAATTCCTCTTTATTGCTGAGTAGTATTCCGTTGTAAGATTATATCAAATTTGTTTATATCTTCACTAGTTGATGGACATTTTGGTGGTTTCCATTTTTTTGTCTGTAATGAATAAAGCTGCTCTGACTATTCAAGTACAAATCTTTATGTTGACATGTTTTCTTTCTCCTTGGATAAATGCCTGCAAGTGGGATTGTTTGGCCATATGTTTGCTTAACTTTATAGGAAACTGCCAGTTTTCTAAAGTTTTACATTTCTCCCAGCAGTGTATAAGCATTCCAGTTGTTCTGTTCCTCACCAAGGCTTGGTATGTCAGTCTTTAATTTTAGCCATTCTAATAAATGTGTAGTGATATCTCATTGTGGTTTTAATTTGCATTTCCCTACTGACTGTTAATGTTGAGCATCTTTTCATGCTCTTATTTACCTTTTCTCTTTTGGTCAAGTGTCTATTCAAACGTTTTGCCCACTTAGAAAAGCATCTTATTGAGTTAGGAGTTCGTGGGCGCAAGCAATCCTCTCACCTCAGTCTTCTGGCTAGAATTCGAATTGTAAGAGTTCTCTATGTATTCTCTGGACAAGTTCTTTGATCAGATATGTGTTTCACAGGTATTTTCTCCCAGTTTGTCACTTGTCCTTGCATTTTTGTCACGGTCTTTTGAAACACAAAAGTAATATTTTGATGAAGTCTAGTTTGCCAGTTTTTTTCTTTTTTTGCTTCATGTATTTTGTGTCCTAAGAAATCTTTGCCTGCTGGACATGGTGGCTCTGCCTGTAGTCCTAGCTACTCATGAGACTGAGGTGGGAGGATCACTTGAGGCCAGGAGTTTGAGACCAGCCTGGGCACCATCGTAAGACCCCATCTCTAAGAAAAAATATTTATAAATTAGGCAGGCATGGTGGTTTGTGCCTAAAGTCCTAGCTACTCAGGAGGCTCAGGTGGGAGGAATGCTTGAGCCCAGGAGTTGGAAGTTGCAATGAGCTATGATCACAGCACTGCACTCTAGCCTGGGTGACAGAGTGAGCCCTCATCTCTAACAAAGTAAATAAAGAAAGAAATAGGCCAGGCATGGTGGCTTACACCTGTAATCCCAGTGCTTTGGGAGGCCAACGTGGGAGGATTGCTTGAGGCCAGGAGTTCAGGACCAGCCTGGGCAACATGGTGAGACCCCATCTCTACAAAAAAATTTTTTTAAAAATTAGCCAGGCATGGTGATGTGTGGCTGTAGTCCCAGCTACTTTGGGAGCCTGAAGTGGGAGGATCCCTTGAACCTAGGAGTTCAAGGTTACAGTGAGCTATGATCGGGCCACTGCACTCTAGCCTGGGCGACAGAGCAAGACACTGTCTCAATAAATAAATTAATTAATAATAAAAAAAGAAAAAAATTTTTTGCTTAACCCAAGATCATCTTCTTCGAGAGGGTTTATATTAATATATTTTTATATTAATATAGCAGTTTAACTTTTACATTTAGTTTTATGATCCATTTTGAGTTAATTTTTTGATATGATACAAGGTAAGGGTAAAGGTTCATTTTTTTTGCATGTAAATGTTGAAAAGAGTATCTTTTCCAGCAACATTTATTGAAAAGACTATCTTTTCCCCGTTGAGTTACCTTGGCACTTTTGTGGAAAATAAAATGACCGATGTTGGGGAAATACAATTTAAAAAAGGAAAATCTTCTCTTAATCCAGACGGAATAAGCATTAAACCAGATGTGATGTACGTCACAGGCAATCCACTGAGACATTGCAAAGGTGGATGCAATCTCACCCCCTTCTATAGCCAAGCAGATATAACCCATTACATACATGCTTTCAAGATAACCAATAAGTACCATTTGTCTCACATAGTTTTTCCTAACTTTATCATGGTAATTGGGGAGACCACCTATGTTTGCTTTAGCTTGAAGGAGAAATAAGCTCCTCATACCTCTATGACAGGCAGCAGTTTTGTAAATTGGAGCAGGGTGCCTTACTGAGGTTAGGCTCTTACCCTTCCACAGGAACTAGGAGATAGGGGCATTGTCTCTTTTGATGTTTGCACTTCAAAATAATGGCTTCCAGGTCTTTGAGGAAACATTCCTGGTTTGTGTGACTCTTTTTAGTCTTTATGACAATTTATATATATTTGAAAAGGACAGCAAAAGAAATTTTGAAAGAATAGGTTGGGGGAGTAGGGGGAGTCTCTTCGGTTGTTTTCAACTGGAAGAATTCTCTCTCTCTCTTTTTTTTTTTTTTTTTTTTTGGTGGAGATAGGGTCTTGCCCTGTTGCCCAGGCTGGTCTCGAATTCCTGATCTCAAGTGATCCTCCCACCCTGGCCTCCCAAAATACTGGGATTACAGGCATGAGCCACTGTACCCCACCCAAGTTTCTTATTTTTTAGTTTGTATTAAATATTAGCCCTTACACCACATAAGTGTGTCTCTATTCCTTTTTTTGTACTGTTACATTGATCTATTTGTTTTTTCTTGTATCTGCATAGTAGATGTTGAAGTGAAGTACATCTTTTTTCAAAACTGTTTTGAATATTCTAGGTAGTTTTTATTTCCATATAAATTTTAGAATCAGATTGTCAGTTTTTACAAAGAGCTTGCTGGGAATTTGATTTAGTTTATATTCAATCTGTAGATCAATTTGTGGGCAATTGACATTTTAACAATATTAACATATTCTGATGAAGAACATGGAATATTGCTCTTTTTCTTCTTTAGTTTCTCTTGGCAATGTTTTGTAGGTTTGGGAGACTATAAGGTCAAAGAGGGAAAGCTTCTCCTTTGCCCTCTGAAGGTTTGCTGAAAATTAACTGTAAAAAGCAGATTAATAGGAGAAAAGGGCATACAAAATTCACTTAACACATTGACTGACACACACACACACACAAAAAAAAAACCCAGAAACTTTTCCTTGGTGCCTTAGTGGTCTATTATGAAAATAGAATAAAAACTTTGAGTGTAATTTAAAGGTAAATGTAAATAGAAAAATAAAATTTATTGACTTCTGTTCATTTAATCCACATTTTTAGAATTAAATTCTCAATATTTTCCATCTTTAAATTGTTTAAACAAGAGAATTAAAAAAAGAAGAAAAAACAACAAAAAATAAATTCTCAATATTAATTGTAACAATAAGAACATCAACAAGTAAGATTTTATATATGCTTTACGCAGCCCCAGGGTCAAAACTAGGATGTGTTAAATACAACTGTCATGGCAGTTAATGTGTTAATGTGCATAAGCACAGTGGAATTGCAGGAGGATGATTGCTCAATGAGGTCCAGATGCTTATATGCCCTTCTTCATAAAGGAAAAGGAGATGGAAGTTGTAGAAGTAAATGATTTTCTGGTGAAAAGAATGAGTTCAATGGCCTAAGACAAAGTTCCCAGGGGTGGAGTTCTGCTTGAGGTAGTGGGAAAGTGAAAGGCAGAACTTCACTGTGAACAAAGGCTATCTTAATATGCAGATTAAGTCTCCTGGGTAATCTCTCTGAACTGCCCTCAGAAAAATACAGATGATCCCCAATTTACAATGGTTAGACTTAACAATTTTTCAACTTTACCATGTTGCAGAAGCTATTATACATTCAGTATGCTCCTCAAATTATGATGGGGTCAGGTCTGGATAGACCACACTTAGTTGAAAATATCTTAAGTTGAAAATCAACTTACATCCAATTCACAATATGTTTATTGGGATGTAACCGCATTAAAAGTTGAGTAGTATCTATAGATAAAAAGCCTGTCTGGACATGGCAGTGACTTCCAATGTCTTCTCCTGTGGTTAACATTTCCTGGTTATTTGATGAGATTCCTAGGGAGGGGTCTTAAGACAGTTGCATTTCTTTTGCAGAGAAGTTTTCATAGTCAGATAAGGAATTCCAGAGAGTTCCTTCTGCTGCTTCTAGAAAGAAACAGGATCAGAGAGGCCTTGGTTCTGAGATTTATTTCTGAGGCCTTTCAGTTTTCTTTAATTCAAAGCACTCAACATGCCAAAGCATATTTTGGGGTATTATTTTCTGTGCCCCAACAAGGCCAAAAAGAAAGCTCCTTCTCTTTGTACTATTCCCTCAAAATTCTAGCCACCTTGGCCTCTCTGAACCCCTGTCTTTGTCTCCTTAATTCAGCAACAGTGCCAGCTGTGCATTCACCCTCTCTGTGCTGCAGACTGGAAACTACCTCCAGGAAGTAAGCTGGGGCAGTTGTAGGGCTGTCTTCATTTGTGTCCCTTTTCTCAATGATCACAGTCCTATGCTGCCTCTTGTCCAGTGTTTGAAAACATTGTTTCGTGTTTTGCCCAGTTTTTTAGTTCTTTAAGGCTAGAAGGTAAATCCGATCCCTGGTATTCCATCATGGGCAGAAGCAGAATTCTAAATTCTATTCTGGACCAGTTAAATTTGAATTATTTATTTGCAGGATATCTGTGCCAGTATGTGTAGGAAACATTAGGAAAAAAGGAGCTAGAAATGAAGTTAATGACCTGGGTAGCACAGGAGGTGATCAATGCTTGTTCATTCCTTGGGAAGGATTGGAATGGTGGGTAGAAAGGAGATTGTGGTCAGAGAATGACAGAACAAAGTTTGTGGTTTTGCATGTGGACCATCTGCATATTTATGAGGTTCAAGGAGTGGCTTTGCTGGTAGGTGATTGTCAAGATATGAAGTTAGGAGGAAGAAGAATTCCAAGGTCTTAGTGTCAGATAGATCATGAATATACGGATATTAAAGTCACAAAGGGTGTTGTAAAGGGTAGAGAATAAGAGGCCGGATGCGGTGGCTCACGCCTGTAATCCTAGCACTCTGGGAGGCCGAGGCAGGAGGATCGCTCAAGGTCAGGAGTTGGAAACCAGCCTGAGCAAGAGCGAGACCCCGTCTCTACTGAAAATAGAAAGGAATTAATTGGCCAACTAAAAATATATGGAAAAAATTAGCCGGGCATGGTGGCACATGCCTGTAGTCCCAGCTACTCTGGAGGCTGAGGCAGAAGGATTGCTTGAGCCCAGGAGTTTGAGGTTGCTGTGAGCTAGGCTGACGCCACGGCACTCTACTCAGGGCAACAGAGTGAGACTCTATGTCTAAAATAAAAAAAAAAAAAAAACAGTAGAGAATAAAGAATATAACCAGATGCTAAAAATTATCCAAGTGGTGGAGTTGAGAAGTAGATTAGGGATGCTGAAATATTTTGGTCTCAGGACTCTTTTATACTCTTAATAATTAACAAGTACGCTAAAGAATTTTTGTTTACATAGATTTTAATTCGTAATATTTACTGAACCAGAAATTAAAACTGAGAAAAAATTTAATATTTATGTATTAACTTATTTAAAAGCAATGTTAATAAACCTTATTGTTAAGATAAATAGCATATTTTTAATGAAAAATAATTATTTTTCAGGCTGGGCATGGTCGCTCACGCCTGTAATCCTAGCACTCTGGGAGGCCGAGGCGGGTAGATAGTTTGACCTCAGGAGTTTGAGACCAACCTGAGCAAGAGCAAGACCCCATCTCTACTAAAAAAAAAGAAATAGAAAGAAATCAGCTAGACAACTAAAAATATATAGAAAAAATTAGATGGGCATGGTGGCGTATATCTATAGTTCTAGCTGCTCGGGAGGCTGCAGCAGAAGGATTGTTTGAGCCCAGGAGTTTGAGGTTGCTGTGAGTTAGGCTGATGCCACAGCACTCTAGCCTGGGCAACAGAGTGAGACTCTGTCTCAAAAAAAAAAAAAAAAAAAAAAATTATTTTCCAAATAAAAGTCAACTTAGGTAGAAGAATGACATCGTTTACATTTTTGTAAATCTCTTTAATGGAAGAGGCTTAATTTTTCCTATCTGCTGCATTTAATTGATTGCAGTATATTTTTTTGGTTGAAGTATATAAAGAACATCTGGCAATACACAAATATGTAGTTGGTAAAGCAAGGAGTATTTTAATAGGTTTTAAAGATAATTGTGGATATTCTTTGCTGCTACTCCAAAACTTGACACACACAGTAGTTTTTTTAAAGTTAAATTGCATTGCAGGATCTGAAACCATATCAGTACACTTTTTGTACTGTTACATTAAAATCCATTGGTTTACCTTGAATTTTAAATGAATCATTTTCCTATGTGTAGAGGAGGAAAGACTTTTTTTTTTTTGAAGATGGAGTACAGTGGCACAGTTGTAGCTCTCTGCAACCTCAAACTCCTGGGCTCAAGCAATCCTCCTGGCTCAGCCTCCTGAGTAGGTGGGACTACAAGTGGGCACCACCACAACCAGCTAATTTTTTTTTTTTTTAAGAGATGGGCAAGTCTCAGTATGTTACCCAGGCTGCTTTCAAACTCCTGGCCTCAAGTGATCCTCCCACCTTGGCCTCCCAGAGTGTTAGGATTATAGGCATGAGCCAACATGCCCTGCCCCTTTCTACCCTTTTATGTTTAGTGACTAGGGCCTGCAAATTAAACTGACAAATGATTAACAGGAGAAAAAATAGAGTATATTTATATGTGTAGTGTGCATACACATAAGAGAACTCAGTGGCAAGTAAATCAAAGGAATGGTTAGAATTTGAGACTAATATACCATCTTATTAGGTGTAAAGGAGAGAGGAGAAAAGCACTTAATGAAAAAAAAATGACTTATTTGAAGAAGGGAGAAAGCATATTTAGGGAACTTTTTGGAAAGATAAATGGGTTTTCAGGAGAACAAATAGAAGATAAAGTTTGTGATAATGTTAGTCTCTAGGATGAATGGGTTCTCCATTTTCAGGGCCATAAAACTGCCCAGGGGAAGGGATTTGTGATAGGTTTTATTTGTATTCTCTTTTCTGGGAGTATCTGCCTTGAAGAGGAATTTATGATAGCCTTACTTACCAGAAGTTGCTGCTTTTGGTCAGATAAGGGAAGGTCCAGTAAGGCTTTTTTCTGATTCTGTTGAATCTTAAATGTCTTCACCTTAAAATAATCTTTATACCAACTCTGTGATTCTGAGTGGGTCCAAAAATTGATTTGGTAACACAATGCATTGATAATTTAGAAAATATTGATTCAGAGTTATGTAGATATTCTAAGTGTTGAAATAATTTTTTATATAATACATATTTTTTCTGCCAACTCTCCTTATACAATATTTAAAGAATCACATTTGTTTGTGTCACTATTTTCTCATCAGAATATTTAAGTAGTAGAAGGCCCTCAAGTTTACAGTGGCAGGTATAGATTTTCCAAAATTCTGATTTTTGCTTGAAAAAATAAATGCTGTCAGTTTTTTTCTTTGAAATAACAGGATTACTTCATTCATTTTCAAGAACACATCTACCAAATACTCAGGTTCTAATAACTTTAGTTTGTCTTTCAGTGATTCTTTTAAGTAGAAATGATGTTCTTTGAAAAAAAGGCTAGTTCAGCTTACAACTCAGACAATCTCACAAGTGGTTTTCCTTGGGACAACTATTGTATTTTGTCACGTAGTGTTTTATCACACAAAATACTAAAAAGATGTGTATTTAAAGGTTGAGATTTAATAAAATTAGTATTTTTCACACCTTCATCAGAACATCCTTAAGTAAAATTGGCTTCCCCCTGCCAACTGTAAGCATGTGCAATGAAGAGTACAACTAGTAGTACAATTTGGTGCCACTTCCTTGATTTGTGTAAGGTGCTAATGTTTTTATCCACTATAATTTTTAGACTCTAAGTGTACTATAAATGTCAATATAGTTGTTCTAGGATAAACCATGGGATTCAGCTTGGATTATGTGAGCATCACTTGTGTTTGTTGCCAAGTATTCAGACGCAACATCACCTTTGATGATTTGTTGGTGCCAGTAGCAGAAACAAAATAGCAAGTCCAACTAGATAGAGTATGGTGGTCAGGTGCCTGTAGTCTCAGCTACTGGGGAGGCTGAGGCAGGAGGTTCTCTTGAGTCCAGGAGTTTGAGGCCAGCCCGGGCAACATAGAGAGACCCTGCCTCAAAAAAATATATATGTGTATATATTAAGTCTAGCCATGTCTGTAGATGTGTCCATTTGTAAAGCAAAATTATAGTTCCACAGATGAGATTTTAACTAACTCTTTAAATTTGCAGCCAACTCTTGAATCTGATGATTGACTGTATCATTAAAAAGTAGCACTACCATAATTTATTTTACTAACTTTTCATCTAGCATACCTGAAGTAGTGCCAGCTGTACAAGGTTGTACTTCTTTAGCTAATGCAGTATAGCAACTTACCTGAAGTAAGATGTTTCAGTGGCTCACCCCTCCCTCTCTCCCTCCCTCCCTTCTTCCCTCCCTCCCTGCCTTCCTTTCTTCCCAGGCTGGAGTGCAGTGGTATGATCGTAGCTCACTGTAACCTCAAACTCCTGGGCTCAAGTGATCCTCTGCCTCAGCCTCCCTAGTAGCTGGGACTACAGGCGCACACCATGATGCCTGGCTAATTTTTCTATTTTAAGTAGAGACGGGGTCTTGCTCTTGCTCAGACTGGTCTCAAACTCCTAAGCTCAGGCAGTCCTCCTGCCTCAACCTCCCAGAGTGCTAGGATTACAGGTGTGAGCCACCGTGCCCAGCCTGTTTTTGGACATTTTAATAAAGGCCATTCTAACTGGGGTAAGGTGATAGATATCTCATTGTGGTGTTGATTTGCATTTCCCTGATGATTAGCAATGTTAAGTATTTTTCCATATGCTTATTGGCCATTTGTCTATATTCTTTTGAAAAACTTCTGTTAATGTCTTTTGCCTACTTTTTAATGGGTTCATTTGATTTTTTTCTTGCTGATTTGCTTGAGTTCTTTGCAGATTCTGGTTATTAATCCTTTATCGGCTGTATAGCTTGCAGATACTTTCTCCCATTCTGTAGTTGTCTGTTTGCTTTGTTAATTATTTCCTTAGCTGTACAGAAGCATTTCAATTTAATCAAGTACCATTTATTTTTTTTTATTGTTGCTGTGATTGCCATTGGGGTCTTCTTCATAAATTCTTTGCCTAGGCTGATATCTAGAAGAGTTTTTCCCACGTTTTCTTCTAGAATTCTTATGGTTTCATGCCTTACATTTAAGTTCTTTCCCATCTCGAATTAATTTTTGTGAGTGGTAAGAGATATGGATCTTGTTTCAATCTTCTGCATGTGGCTATTCAGTTTTCCCAACGTATTTATTGAATAGGGATTCTTTTCCCCAGTGTGTATTATTGTCTGCTTTGTTCAAAGATCAGTTGGCTGTGTGCGGATGGTTTTATATGTGGGATTACTGTTCTGTTCCATTGGTCTATGTCTCTATTTTTGTGCCAGTACCATGCTGATTTAGTTACTTTTGCCTTGTAGTATAGTTTGAAGTCTGGTAATGTGATGTCTCCCAATTTGTTCCTTTTGCTTAAGATTGCTTTGGCTATTTGGGCTGTTTTCTGGTTCCACACAAAGTGTAGAATTATTTTTTCTAGCTCTGGGAAATATGATATTGGTGTTTTGATGGGAATTGCATTGAATCTGTAAATCACTTTGGGCAGTATAGACATTTTAACAGTGTTGATTCTACTGATCCTTGAGCATGGTACGTTTTTCCACTTGTTTGTATCATCTATTATTTCTTTCCCTCGGTATTTCATATAATAGTTCTCTTTGTAGAGTTCTTTCACCTCCTTGGTCAAGTATATTCCTAGGAATTTATTTTCTTTGTAGCTATTATGAATGGTATTGAGTCTGATTTGACTCTCAGCTTGATTGTTATTAGTGTATAGGAGTGCTACTGATTTCTGTTCCAACATCACAATTTTTGTTTGAAAAGCATATGTGATGTATATATATGTTATATATACATAAATAAAATAGTTATTTTATAAGACTGGAAAAAGATATAATGATTCTTCGTGAGTAGTACAATTGTGAGAAATTGAGGGTTTTTTTGTTTTGTTTTATTTTTTTTTGAGACAGAGTCTCACTCTGTTGCCTGGGCTAGAGTGCCGTGGCATCAGCCTAGCTCACAGCAACCTCAAACTCCTGGGCTCAAGCAATCCTTCTGCCTTAGCCTCCCGAGTAGCTGGGACTACAGGCATGCGCCACCATGCCTGGCTAATTTTTCCTATATGTTTTTAGTTGGCCAATTAATCTCTTTCTATTTTTAGTAGAGACAGGGTCTCGCTCTTGCTCAGGCTGGTTTCAGACTCCTGACCTTGAGCGATCCTCCCGCCTCAGCCTCCCAGAGTGCTAGGATTACAGGCGTGAGCCACTACTCCCTGCCGGAAATTGAGTTTTTAAAAAATACTTAAAAAAAAATTGTTGAATACTTCTAAGTATTCATTATGCGAAATGCTTGGGACCAGAAATGTTTCGGATTTCTGATTTTTTTTGTATTTTGGAATATTTCCATTATACTTACTGGTTCAGCATCCCTAATCTAAAATCGTCCAATGATTATTTCCTTTGAGCATCATATTGGAGCTCCAGAAGTTTCGGATTTTAGAGCATTTCAGGTTTGGATTTTCAGATTAGGGAAGTTCAACCTGTGTTCAGCTTTTTACATGTGTTTTCTCGGTTAACTCTCTCATCAATCCCATGATGTAGGTACTATGTATTTTTCAGATGAAGAAGCTGAGACCTAGAAAGTAACTCATCTAGGGTAATGCAACCAGTAAGTAGTTCAGTTGGGAACTGTCTGTTTTGTATTTTCTAAACTTTTTGTAATTTTTATGATTTACATAATCAAAAACAAAATTAATTTTAAAAGTTATGCAAACATATCGGGACCTACAATAAGCCAAAATTACACAGTCTGGTAGTATTTATTCATTTGAACCATTGACACCCAAAACCAGCTATGTGAAATAACAGAAGCATTGGACTTGAAAGAAATTAGGCCAAGAATTTAAAAAGTTAAAATATACCCAGTGGTAGGCCGGGCACTGTGGCTCACGCCTGTAATCCTAGCACTCTGGGAGGCCGAGGCGGGCGGATTGCTCAAGGTCAGGAGTTCAAGACCAGCCTGAGCAAGAGCGAGACCCCATCTCTACTAAAAATAGAAAGAAATTAATTGGACAACTAAAAATATATTC